>JAPYZI010001098.1:0-46824 GCA_030523105.1 Ophioninae sp. A BG-2022a | reverse complement strand
AAAGGGGTATGTATGGAAAAATTTGCAAAAATCGATGGTCCAACTTTGAAATTCTGCCAAAAATCGAAAAATCATCGGAACTTCATAATCCAAAAAGCAGTTTGAAGAGAAAATCATAACGAAGAGATTGAGCGCAAAGCGGAGTGCCAAATCCCAAAGGAAAAGAAGTTATCCATGATTTAGTAAAAAAACTTATTTCGCCCAAAAATCGAAAAAAATGTTGGATTTTTAATATTTTTTTTATTGGTCCATTACGACGTAACTTTGTCCCCTGAACACGAATATACCATTTATTTTCCCCAAAACCCAAAATTTCCACGAAAAAATTGTAAAAAACTTATAAAATCACGATTTCATTTGCTGTGTGCAGTGCTTTCGACGAAAATTCGTTGATATTCGTAATCAACTAAAAATTTCCAATTAAACAGACCCTTTCAATACTTTTAAAACAGACAAAAAATGTTCGACTACCCCGGCCACTTTTCCGGAATCTCAAAAATCACGAAATTTCAAAAGGTCGTAAGGTGAGCTTCTTATATGCTATAGAGATTCATTGGGTGAGCTTGGAAAAGGTTATTGCCTAACTTAAATAACGGCGTCATATTCATATTGATATCTCGTGTAGTTTTCTCGGAAAATATATACTACTTATATGTATGTGAGTATCGGTCGACGCACGTACATTTACGTGTGTGTTTTCGTTGCGACGAAACTACGAGCGTCTTTTCGCAACCATCGCAAGAAAACCCCAATTGAACTCATTCGTTATCAGGGAAGCTTCATATAAGCGCTTACGGGCCCTTATTTATACCAGGGTAGCTCCATCAATTTTTTTGATGGTCAACAAATCCTAAGATGTGGCGAACGATACAATAGAACTGGTAATAGAATTTACCTTGTAAAATGTGATCCATTGCGCATGCTCGTGGACCTCGTCTCTTCGCCTTGGCAAATGCTCGTTGATGGTCGCATCGTCGACGATCACCGTCTGGAAATGGATACCCGTTACGATCGACAGAAGTGTTCGTAAAAAAAAAAAAAACACAAAGCGAAGAAGAAACGGTTGCTGCGGCGAATTGATTGTAGATCGGAGGTAAATATGGAGGTCGAATCAATGAGAAAAAATTTAGGATAGTGCTAAAAACGTTTGTATCGTCGAGATGCAATACAAATTCCATTTTTTCCCTTCTTCTTCGTTTTCATCGTTATCCTTTGATGGAATTATTATTTTTTTATGGATTCGGCTTGACCTTCCAGAAATAAAATTACAAGGTCACAAAAAATTTCGTTTGAAACGACCCGACTTGTAATATGATAAAAACCAGGAAACTTCTGATCGGTTCCCAGATTGAGATTGTTTCAGTTTGACTCACACTGTTCGCAACTTACGAAAATAACGAAAATTCATTCTGTTTCTCATTCCCTGTTTCTATCGTTGACCAAAACTCTTCTCGAAAGCTTGGATGTTTTCAATGAAGATAGCAAAAAAAAAAAACAAAAACGTTTATCCTAATTTAAATCGGCGATTCAAAGCGTGCAATCGAGTAAAAAATTTCGTTGCGTTCCAAACACGCAAACTTCAATGTTATTCAAAGTCGCGATTGATTCAATCGGTATTCCAGACAGTAATCTTTTTTGCGCGCGTTCTTAGCTCCAACCAAGAGTCTTTGATTCAACCGTACTATTTATCGTTTCCATTCGATTCTCTTCTAAAAATAACGTTCGGCTTGCGCCGCACAACCGAACGAACAATGCTACAAAATATGCGTCTTTCTCATTGCATCAAAGTGCGAGTACTGTAATATTACGAAACCCAGTGGCAAAATCATTCAACACTAAAATAGAAAGAGAGAGAGAGAAAGAGAGAGAGAGACAAAAAGTATTGTTTTTTTTTTCTTAATGGGTGACAATGGTAAATCGTGGCTCGCTTCTGATACCCCCCGTCGATTATAACCTCTACTAAATATATGTATACATCTCGTGAATACCATCGAACTCTTTAAGAATCTCGAGTATGCACGTGCATACATATATATATATATATACATATAATATGTACGTTTATACATGTGCAATATCGGCGTTTCTCACATGTGGAATTTTATTCGCGACTAAACAATAAACACAGATGTGCGCTGAAACGACGTCGAGTGTTCATTCTCATATATACAGATATATATATTCTCCTTTTCTCAATATACTTCGTATAGTAAATATTTCATGTACATAGGCGTTCTCGTTTATATAAATTAATGTATATTTATACGTGTGTGTGTGTGTGTGTGTGTGTGTTTGTGTGTACAAGAAATATTTACAATACGAACTATATTGAGAAAAGGAGAATTTTGCACGAGTATCGGCATGTATAGAAAACTGCAAATGAATTGCTTTTATAACAATCGCCGTTGAGGGCCTACATATATTTTTACTGTTGGGAATATTGTGTATACATGTATATAATGATATATGTGCATTTGCGTCAAAGAATTCTTGATTGGTGTGTATATTTCGTTTCCATATATTTATGCGTGTTTGTGTGTGCACATGCATGTATGTACGGGTGTAGTTATGGGTTTAGTTATTGCAATGCTCTGATGTACAGGGTGATGATTGTAATGTGTACATATGTTTCTTTGGAGCTCTGACGCAGTAATTCTTTTTCAGAGCTCTTTGTAAAAAAGATAAATTGTTTTTTTTTATCATTAATATTCGATAGTATAAAATGGAGTGGAATTAAATACATTTTTTTTCGAAAGACTGTTGACATCTTTTTTTCGACGTGAAAATCGTCCACGTTGAAAAGCATTTTTTGATATTTTTTTTCTCAATCACGAGACACTCGTAAATTTTTTTCAAGTGTATCTTGCATCAGCAATGTGGTTTATAATATTCGTAATATTAATTTTTTCTGCGAAATTCTACTCAAAGTTATTTATCCATGAAGATATTTTTTTTAGTTACGAGAAAATGAATTGAAAAAAATATTTTTAATTTTTTCATAAGAAATAGAAGATTTTTATTTTTTTTTATAGAAAAATATAGTGTGATCTTTGAAATATCACCCTGTATGGTGAACATGTATATATGCGTATATCGAGAATTTTTACGAGCTAGGTTCTCTCTTTCACGACTCACGAGACTTTCCGTCCCGTCTCGTCGCACGATAATGAGAAATTGGTTCTTTCGTCGACGAGAGTCTCGGAGTATGCAGCGGCAGTCCCCATTGTATTGGCAAATCGAAGCTATTATTATGTACCTCTCGTACAAATGTCGAATCCGGTTCCGATCGCGATCTATCGGCCGTCGAGTGAGTATCGAAACTTTTCCCGTGTGTTTTTCGATCTCGATCGTATTTTCTTTTTTCGTCATTGGAAAATGTTTAAAATGTTTTTCAAATTCACGAGTGCTTCTATCGCGGAAACGTATTGTTCCTCTCATTTTTTCAAAAATTAAATAATCGAAAAATATTGTATCTCAATTTTCAAAAATTATCTAATTCTATGACACTCCAAATAAAAATCGTAAGTTGATTTTTCCAAGAATCATTTATTGGACAAATTCATTTACGGTGTTGATTTTTATTAACTTTATTTATTCTTATTTTTGTAATTTATTTGTATTTTTAACAATAATTTCCGAAAAAAATTGATTTACCATTTTTATTATTATTGACTTCGTTAATTTTTAATTTTAATAACTTATTTTTATTTTTTACAACAATTTACCGAAAAAATTGATTGTCTCTTTTTAATTGGATTTTCAATTGTTATTTGGATAATTTAATTACCTTGATTCGACTTCGAGGCAATTGAGGTTCGGTCAACAGCTCGGTTCTGATCGGACGCAACACCAGCACTCGATTCACGTTGATCTTGTCCCGTAGAAGGTGGAACGCACGGTCGAGGATCTCCAGGTCGTCGGTACTAGCACCGTTCACGAGGAAAGTCCACTCGTCCCTCGTTCTCTCATCACTGCAATCAATGAATGCGACTCGAGTGTTTTTTTTCGTGACGCGATACCACGAAGAATTGAATTTTTCAGTTGATCGCGAGAACCGTGACGACTGACGGCTAGACGCAATTACACGAATAGGATCGAGCTTCGGTTTCGTAAAAAAAAAAAAAAAATGAACCTTGTATTGTCATTCAATGTGTGTTTGAGAAATTTGTATTTTTAATAAATTTTGAATATAATGATGGAATATTCGGGTTCATTAACAAATTTTTAATTTTTAACTTTTTAATATTTCAATTGATAAAGTTCTAAATTAACCAAAAGGAACTGTACTATTAAATATATATTATTTTTTATAATTATATTTTGTAATATTTCTATCAATGTCAAATATCACAAAATACAATATTTATTTCGTACGCAACATACTACATTGAAATAATTAAAAAAATAAAAAATTATAACTGAAAGAAATTTTTAATTTTACGAAATTTCAAAGATAAATAGTGTTAAAAATATATTGGCAAATCTGTCATATTTTATACCATCAAATTATCTCAATACAATATATTTTTTATTAATTTTTTAAATTATATCAACATTAAATTGTATTTTACGTATTCAATTAATTCAATTGAGATTTCGATGATTGATTGTTTACTTGACATTAATTCTACGCCCAGCTCGAATTCATTTTAGCGCTACCTCTAAACTAATTTTGTCCTTGTCATCAACGAATAATTGGCTAGTCCACGCGATACAAGCATTACGAATAACTTAATCAACACTACCGTCAAAATTACGCGTACTCCGAGTTTCACCATCGTATTTTAATTATCTTTAAAGCGAAAATGAATTATTTCGTAGTTTTTTCGCGTCAGGAGAATCATCCTTGTTTCTGTGACGCCATCGAAGTTTGTTTGGGTTTGTTTGAGTTTTACGGCCAATCAATCTACCCAAAAATTTCTTCAATGTTTTCAGGTATATTTCTTAGTGATTTCAAGAATAATTTTTGTTTTTGCAATGCCGTTGAAGTTCGCAAAATCGAAAAGAAACGAAAATGAATATTATTCGATCCTTAAAGTTTTTGCTCATATCTACCACTCAAAATTCCTCTCGCATTTTTACAAATCTATATTAATTATTTCCAACTAGAATTTTCGACAAAACCTTCGAATACTAAAAAAAAAAACTAAAAAAAAAAAAAGAAAACCAATCTTTCCATCCCATGGAAACACGACCGTCGTGTTTTCGTGCAACAGAGATGGATCGTATTATTCAGTCGAAACTGCAAAAGTCAGCTGCACGTGGACAGGAGAGGGTGAGGTTTCGTGAAGGGAAACGAAGGTGAGGGGGAGGGGGTGAGGAGAGAGGATTGATGCGGTCTCATAACTCATGCACGGAAATGCGGTCAGGTGCGAGCAACTGGATTTCACGAGACGGTACTCCGCGAAGAGCGATACAAAGAGGGTAAAATGATCGGTCGTGTATTTATCGCTTTTTCGGATCTCCTTCTCGTACGTCGTTTGTCGCACCCTTCGCTTATACCAGAAACGTTCGTTTTTTTTTTCCCTCTTCTTTTTGAATTTATTCGTCTCCGATGGTTTTATTTTTTTTTTTCTTTTTATTTTTTTTTCTTTCCTTTTTTTTCTCTCTCTCTCTCTGTCTCTCTTGTTCGTCCCCGTCTCATTCGGCTTACCTGCGCAATCGAACGAGGTAGAGAATGTAGGCCGCAATTTCCCGGGCGCAAAGGACCTCCTTCCTGTTTGCCGAAACGGGCTCGAACTCCAGGACGAATCGGCCCGTCGAGTCCGCGTAACCTGCAAGCCGAAGAGGATAACGCGTCTTCATGAATAATTCCGTTTTATTTCGTATCCACCTTTTTTTATTTGTTTTATATATGTATGCGTATATATATATATATATATATTTATTTATTTATTTATTTATATTAATTAAGAGATAGGGAACGAGTCCACGTCACTCTCAATTCCGTCATTGTCCTAGTCTCTTGCCATACAAATGCTCGGACTCTGCTGCCTCGTTTTTCGTAAACGGACATTTTTCCGAAAAAGAATTTATTCAGTGAGAATGAGGGAGAGAGGGGGAAAGTAATGAAGAGAGAAAACGAGAAATATTTATTGACTTCCTTATCGTTTAATCGGTAAAAATAATTATATTTCGTATAGCATTTTTCAGCACATTTAGGGCAAAAGTATCATTGAAATATTCAATATCTTTGATAGGTATCACGAGCCTAAAACTCCGAAAGAAAACTTTCGTAACATCAATTTTTGCGGTAGGAAATAATAATGGTTATAATGATAGGTTGGGTTAGCGGAGAAGTTGATTGATTGATTGGCTGATTGATGGATTATTATACATCGAGTATAAACCTTTAGGCAACGATGTAAGTTATTCGGACAAATAATATAGTTCAACACCGATTAACATAATATAAAATAAAATGGTTAAGAAAATAAAATGATAAAAAACGTCAAAGAGACGTATGGAATAAAAAGATGGAGAATGTGAGAGATACAGAGAGGGAGAGAGAATAGTGTTGAAGTTTGCATAATTGAAGCACCACCTCTTTTACTTTTCGTTCCTTTTCTGTTTGTTATTATCGAAACGGTATTTATTTTTTTTTTTTTTAATTAAGATCGTAAATTTTCTGTGAAAATACGTATGGTCTTCTTTGAAACGAAGAAATCTTTGATTTATTTATCCAATGGAAATCAGCTAAAATAAAATTTAACGAATCACGTAGAATTATTTGTCGTATTTCTTCGATACAAACTTCACGAGAATGAGATTGATTGACAAAAAATACATGTGTATGAAGTATTAAAATAAAATTAACAAAAAAATAATAAATATAAAATCAGATAACACAGTAAAAATTATAGAATAAAAAAAGTACAAAGAATATAAATTACGAGTAATAAATATAAAAAAAGAAAATTAAGAAAAGAAAAACAGAAATGAAAAGGGAGAGCAAGAAATTAAGAGAGTGATAAAAAGAACTAGAAAGAGACAGAGAGAGGAAGAAAGAGGAGAATGACGGACACGCGACATAAAAACACAAGCTTGTCACGTCGAATGACAAGTCGTACGGTGACGATGACAGTGTCACGCGATGAGTGCCACGTGTGCGGCCGGGCCTCGCGAGCTTCGGACACTCACCACGTGGCTTATACGAGGCTTTTGATCTCATCGTGAGCAGAACAGATCGCGGACGCGACTCCTTGGAGGAGCTTTCATAAATTTGCGCCGCGAGTGTGGAAGTAAGAAAGAGAGAAAGATGGAGAGAGAGAGAGAGAGAGAGAGAGAGAGAAGGAGAGAAAAAGCGAGTGGGGGGGGGGAGGGCGGTTGAGACAGAGAAAGAAACGAACCTGTAGCGATTTCTCATCTTTTCTCCCTCTCTTTCTATATACATGAAGAAATAACGAGAGATAAATAAGATACGAAATAGCGGGAGGGCAGTTTGTCCCCCCCCCCCCCCCCCTCTCGAGAAACAGACAGTCGCCGGCAGCAACGCACTAGGCGCACTCGTATGTTCTTTACGGTACTTCATATACTGATAATGTACTCTCTACTCCCGATATATATATAAATCTTCTGCCAGCATCGATGATAATTCATACTAGCACCTCTATGTAGATTATCGACGACCATTACCGCGATAACGTGAGTGTAATTCGCCACACACTACGCGATAGGTTCTCTCTCTCTCTCTCTCGCTCCTCTCTTCCCTCTAGCTCGTTTTTCATCTCCATGTCCTTCCTTCTTGTTCTTACGATCCGCGACAATTGCCCAGCGTTCTAAAGCTTTAAAGTCCTCGAAGGTGGAAACAGAACGGAATTTCCTAATACTTGAATTTTAAATCGATGACGGAGATTAAAACGTCGATAATGAAGATTAAAACGACAATGATGGAGATAAAAAAAACGAGGAATGAGGAGGTAACGTCAGCAATAATAGAAACGGAACTAGGGACAACTATGATAATGACGATAAAACGAACGGGCGGTTTCGTGGGCGTTTCATCGTCCCGCGCAGGGTCTAGGTCCCTGGGCGTTAGCGTGCAAAATCGCGGTTACATCTACGACGGTTTTCCCGCGCAATAATTTTGTTTTTTTTTTGGTTTTTTTTTTTGTTTTTTTTTTTTCGAAAGATTAGTAACGGTAAACGCCGACACTCGGACATGCGCGCGAGCACATCGCGTATGACGAGAAAACGAGTATGGTGAATTATCAGGCTGCTAGTCCGCTCGGTACTTCCTGGGGATAATCCTCCAACCCGCGCCCATCCTCCTACTGTACATACGAGTATGAACCTCCGATATGGCCACATAAAGACATCATGAACTGACAAAAAAAAGAAGAAAAAAAAAAAGAAAACGGCCATGCCGTAAAGTATCGGATATGCAGAAATAGAGACATCTCGATTCGCCCGAGCTCGAGAATCAACGAGAATCTGATATACGTCTACGTGTGCTTTTGTACGTGTTCGTCCATGCTCGTATGTTTATACGCGAATACTCTCGAAGGAATCGCGAGCGAGCGATAATAAATTGCTATATAATGACGTGGAGTAATTAATACGATAATTTCACCGTATACGCGAACACACCAGTGCGGAGGGAGAAATTGAACAGGGCCAGGAGGGGGGGGGGGGGGGGGGGTAGAGCTTGAGTGTACATTCGTGCTTCTGCGCTTCTAGATCGGTGGGAAACTTTAACCTCCATTAACCCCGAATCTTTCAAACTGCTAGCACTCTACTTGCAGTGAGTTACGTGTATGTGTTTATATACAGTACATATATATAGTGTGTGTGTGTGTGCGTGGATATATATATACTTTTCTTTTTCATCAACGATTTGGTCCGCATCACAAAATCGTTCACGAAATATGTAAATATGTTTTCCTATACGTCTTTTGGATTTTTAGTCAATTGGGTACATTTGCAATGGTTTTTATTTAACGAAGCCACGAAACTATTATACAGCTTTTATAACCAGAATATTTTTATCCCTTAAAGTTGAATCGAATAAAAGTACGAATAAAATATTTTTTTACGGTTTTTTTTTTTAACAAAGTTGGCATAACTTTATTACTTTACTTTATTGTTGGAAAGTTCAATATTGCCAGGTTTTTTTAAGCTTAATTTAGCATCAATTTCCCTGCACATTTTTTATTTGATTCGCCGAACCGATTTACCGGACAGGTTGATCAAAGTTTTATAAAACGATGAAAGGACCGGGTGTATTCTTTCTAATAATCATGTAATTAATAATATAATTAATAATATAATCACACAGTTTAATCGAAGTAAAAAGACAAATTTTCTCCACTGTTTTTCTCAGCATTCTTCTAATTGCTTATTCAATAAAAAAAAAATAAAACTGGATGGTACATCGAATCTCCTTTGGGTATCAGCACGTCTGTTTGTTTCGCAGACGATTTTTGTGCTCTTCTGGTAAACTTTGGATTGAATTGTCAAGTTTCGGATACTCGTGGATGGTTGGACTTTGGATATTAGATTTTTGATTGTATCGATTTAAAAGTGGATCCATGCTCATTCTTCAACCCAAACATAATTCGTGGCCTGTTTCTACCGTCGCATCAGCCGGATAATGGCGTCCTCGAGTGTATAAGTGCGCATTTTGCGAGCGTGTTGAAGCGTAGATACGTGCGTGGCGAACGAACGCCTCGTTGAGTTGGCCGGCTCTCCGAACCGATAACCATAATCATGTACATAGTTCCAACTGCCATGGAACCACCAACTACTAGTATGGTGGAAACGTACGAATACGAAGAGCGCTGACGTGATTGCCCGTCCATTGGGGCCAACTCTTATACGCGGAGTTTCAGCATTATCGTTGTTATCATCATTTTCATTATGATGATTATTGCACGGTCAGTTCCAACGCGAGTCGTCGGCCATTTTTGTTCCCTTGGAGTTCATCAACGAAAATCGCAAAATAACACCCGGCGCAAATATTTGCGTACGTCGCGAGACATGATCATACCATTTGCTCGGTATCTTGCAGCTCTTTTTGTTCGCGTTAAAGAGTCGCGCAAAAAACTCATCGAGGGAGAAATATAATTTGAAAAAAAAAAAAAAAGAAAGGAAATATAAATATAAGCTGCCCACGGTACTTCGAATCGCCTGTGTACGATATATGCATACGTGCCGAGTAAGTGATGATAATGTGCACTTGAGAGATACACATGTGATGGCGATAATGCGATGATGCAGATAAAGATTCTCTGCTTCGTTCGTTTCTTGAACCTCGTTACTTATGTATATACGTATACATATTCATATTATAATATACAGGGTGTCTTGACCTCTATTCTATTCTCTCATTATAGAAATTGATCCTTTACGAATAAAGTAAATGATAAAATAACGTCATTCAGTGGTTTAAAAAAATCACGAAAGAAAACAACGATATTTATGCAATTTGCCTTTCAAAGATATTTTTTAGATAAAAACGAACTATTTTTGAAATTTGTATCTTTAGTTCGAAAAATAGAAATTCTGTGTTTTTTTGTACGAATTTTATTCTCTCATTATAGAAATTGATCCTTTACGAATAAAGTAAATGATAAAATAACGTCATTCAGTGGTTTAAAAAAATCACGAAAGAAAACAACGATATGTATGCAATTTGCCTTTCAAAGACATTTTTTAGATGAAAACGAACTATTTTTGAAATTTGTATCTTTAGTTCGAAAAATAGAAATTCTGTGTTTTTTTGTACGAATTTGTACAATTTAATCGAACCACACTGTATGCATGTATAGCGCATGTATTTGTGCACATCGGTGTGTTTGCTATGAACTCTCATCTGCCTTGATGTCTCTCCGTTACTGCGGATTGAGCCCCCGTGGCGAGTCTCACGCCCCCGCGTTAACGGACGCCCATTACTATTTACGAGTAGAAACACACTGCAGCTTCATGCATAAGCGAGAGTGGACGAGAGAGAGAAAGAAAAAGAGAGGGAGAGAGATCCTCTCTTCAACCTTTCTACCTCCTGCTCCCTGGCGTTTATTAATCGCGCTCCTTTCTCTCTCTCTCTCTCTCTCCCTCTCGCTTTCTCTCTCACTCCATTCCTCTTTCTGACTTGTTCTCCTGTCCACGTGATAGTAACCTAGCGAATGACGTTGATGCACCTGCATTTTGCATCGTGTCTTTATTAATTTTTATATTTATAAGTTACATTTTATTAATTGTATTATTTTTTATTAATTCATATTTGTATTTGTATTTTTTTATATTTTAAAATATTTTATTATTCATTTTTGAATGTATAAGTTAATCTAGAATTTAAAAAATGTTCGTGCTTTATTTTATTTTATATTCATTCCGACTTTTCGTATTTTTATTAATTTTCATGTCGTTTTACTTAATCTTGTTTTTTTTTTTATTTTTACGTGTCTGTATTTTTTCATATTTGATCATTTTTTTTTATTTTCTGCCTTCACGTAGAAATGTCTAAAAAATATTTTTTAATTGTAGTATTTGAAAATATTTTACACGCTTGTTACGAGGCATTTTTCGATATTCCAAAAGAATAAAAGAATATTCATAGTAAGAGTTCTAAACTATTATAAAATTGTATACTTTAGTTTATTCTATAAACTTATATATTTGAGAAAAATTCCAAAATTAATAATGTTGGATTATTAAAAAATCGTGTGTTTCAGAATATTCTAAAGTAGTGGAATTACAACATCAGCTGATCCATTTTATTCTATTTTTCCCAACGGCAACGGAGCATATTTTGTTTCCGTTTATCCAAATGGAATAAAAATATAAAATCGGAGTACCCAAACAAAAATATAAAATCGGAGTACGCAATGCAAAGCTCTTCCGTAATTCTCGATGACTGTCCGTCTCGATTAATTAAAATTTTTCTCCTATCCCGTAACAACCGCGTATAAAGCACGAGCGAGTGTGAATTGGCATCGTTCCAAGAGAGTCTCACAGACTATAGCAAAGTGACAAGGCTCTGATAAAAACTTCGCGAGATAGAGGTCGTAAAATTTCGCAAGGACGACCAAGAACATTGGAAATTTACGGTAACCCCTCACCGCGCGTTGTCCCCAACATTATTTCCCCTTGAACTTTTTTTTCGACCGAAACAAGAAGCGTAGTTGGTCGTTTTAACAGACGTGATCTATGGAGCCGTAATTTTCAGCGAGAACACTGGAATGCCTCGATTTTATGGGAGTAATTCGACGTAGAGTCAGCTTTGCCGTTTCTCCCTTCTCTTCGACAAGTAAATTCAAGGCGGTCGTCAAAACGGCTGACCTTCGACTGAAAATCGTCCCACTTCCCATGCGATACGTCTCACGTGTGTATGCGCATGGGCATGGGCTCGTTACGCATCTATACCGTAAAGAAAATTCCTTCGCGTCTCGCAACGCGCTTTTCCACCGAGTAAATGGATTCGCGTGAAAATGAAGGTGGGAAGTCGATCGTTATTTTATTTTATTTTCTTTTTTTTTTGGCCATACACGTCGCTGGTTAATATCTCGAGTATACGTGCCTCCGTAGAATTAACGCGGATCGCCTCGTAATTTTTTATTTATTTATTTATTTTACTTTTCATTCTTTTTGTGCACTTGAAGCGAATACCGCTTTGATCTTACACGCGGTTGGTATCGGTGTCCCTCGTACAGTTTTGCGACATAAATTGACCCGGTTAACGGTTAAACGTCGAGGGTTTTACAAGAACTCGTTGTGCTTCTTAGATACTATCGCGATTGCGAGGATCGAGCAAAAACCCTGATTAACGGGGGCCCCTGTATGCAATTGTTGGAAAAACTCGAGTGAAAGGGAAACTCCGGAGTCTCGTCTTGCTCATGCATATTCAAGTTTTTGATTTTCCTCTCTCTAACTCTTTCCCTCCTTCATTTTAATGAAATCGTTAAGAAAATCTTCGCTGAGAGGACTCTCGAGATTATGCAGGATTTTCTACTAGCTTCCTCTTCACCTTTCTTTCTCTATTTTTATTGTATATACTTTCTTAGTTTTTGCATCTTTATTTTTATTTTCGTTTCTTTCGTCTTGTTTTATTCATTTTTCTATTTATAAGTTGCATATTATTAATTGTATTATTTTTTATTAATTCATTTTTGTATTTGTATTCTTAAATAGTTTATTATTAATTTTTGTCTCTATAAGTTACATTAAAAAGTGTTTGTGCTTTGTTTTATTTTATTTTCATTCCAACTTTTATTTTATTTTCATCTTGTTTCTTTTTTATTAATTTTTACGTTTCTGTATTTTTTCATATTTGATCATTTTTGTTTTTTGTTCTTGTATTACGTAGCGTCAACTATTATTGTTTTGGTTTACAATTTGTCTTGTATTTTTTTTCGATAAATGTATAAAACACGAGGGTTGTGTTTCAAAGGACGTTTCGTGGTCCTGGTGCATCAATAAACCTAACTATCCGTTCATCTCGTGTTTGCATCTGTCTAGGAGGATTACACGCCAGAGCAAGGAATAAACGTGTCTTTTCTTCTCCATTGGTCTTTACTCTCGTCTCTTAGCTGGGACTTCTTTCCCCTTACGTAAAAATCTCTGGTTGGCTTTCGCCTTTAGCGGGTTTCCTTTCATTTTCGAGATGATTACGACTCGCGAGAAATTGTATGACATTTATATGTGTATTCTCCTCGCAGAATCGCTTTGAACGAGGAAAACAACGCCGTTATCTCCTTATCAAGAGAATCTTGGAACGTGTAAGAAAGAGAGAGAGAAGGGGGGAGGATGGATCTTGTCCGGTCTCCCTCCCACCTCTCCCAACAAGCAACGGATGGCGTTGAAGTTTGCATCGTTCCAGACGTGTGTTGGAATGCAACGAAAGGTTTTTTTAATCTTTCAAATTTCTTTGGTTTTCACACTAATCATATTTTTATGCATATCTGCAACAGTAGATTCATCACACTGATAAGTAAAAATATAACTATTCAAACAATGTTTATGGAAATTGGAGAACAAAAGTGAGCAATACTAAAAAAAAATGTATTTTTCATTGTATTTCAACGTTGCATAGTTGAACGACAATGTGACCTTACAGATGTAACATATACGAGATTTGTTAAACAATTTACTTTGGTTTGAGTCAATTCAGTTCAATTCTAAGATAATTTATTTAAGTTTACTTTAAGTTTGAGTTCTGTTTATTTTACTTTGTTTATTTAACTATACCTTGCTTTATCATTGATAAAAAAAAGTCACCTAATCTTTTGAACAAAGTTGTTACGTTAAAATTTTCGAAACTATTCGATTTTGGTAATTCGGCTAATCGTCTACTCTTTCAAAATCGAAACTTCGAAGCCTCCGTACCTCGTAAATTAAAACCGGATTAATTTGTTAATATTAATACAAAGATCGTTTCAAGGATCGTCCAGTCCTCGACATCAAGGTTCCCTTCGGAACAACAAGTGTTCGTATCGTCCTCGGAGCCGCCAGATACAGTGATAGCCAATATCAGATATACACATACGCATCCATACGTTTATAATAAGACGTGCCGCGAAGGCATCGATCACTTTGCCGACGCGCGAGAGTCTCCTGGAATTATCGATCGGCTACGGCATAAATCTTTTCTGCCGGTCCGTCTCATTCCCTCTCTGGTCGGCGGCAACCCGATCGGCAGTTCCACGTGTCCTGGGATCTGGGTCGCATCCTGAATTCTGCATTGCTATATATAAAGAATTGCCACACCGCGCGTGCATCAACTTTTGCGTATGCGCGCTTCGCCAATTGGCTTCGGGTTAAAAGGGCGCAACTTGCGAGTCCACCGAACGGAAAAAGTGGATTTTCTTGGGCGCTCTCGATCATCGGACCTCGCGGGCGTCGGTGTGCGTGCATAATGGTTTACCGGCAACCGTATAAAACACCCACATGATCCTCCGTGATATCTTTTCATCGTTATATACCTGCGGGAACGCATATCCCTTCGAGCAAAGAGCAGGTGAGCTCCGATCGATTAAATACTAACGAAATATTTTCCTGAGCTCTCTACCTATTGGGATCCGTCAAATGTCGATGTGACACATAGGAAATACAAGTCCATTCGTTTGTTACGCGTAACAAGTGTCATTTTAAAAATTGACGAGTATGAAAGCTACGCGTGACTTGAAGTAGGTATCACGAAATAAATATTTAAAAACCGGACAAGTGCGGATCGGATTCGCCCACCGAGAATTCCGTAAAAATTTGTGTATGTCCATATTATTATAATTATTTCGGGAATCGAGTCTCGCAGTTTTTTCCGAGTTTCTCCCGAAATTCAGTCTCGAAAACCTTTAATTACTTAGAAGAAATTGTGGAAATATTGTATCATCAAGATTTAGGATCGATTTTTTCAGATTAGAATTTTATCGAATTCGAAAATTCATTCTGCCCCCGAAATGAGTTATTTTTCGATAAACTGGGTTGTTTATAATTGATACCAACTCAATGACAAATGGTGTTAATGTTCATTGAAAATCTGTAGGATCATAGAAATTTGCACTAATTCACATAACTGTGTACATTAATCGTTTTTTTTTATCTCCGCCATGTTTTTTTCGATTCCTTTCATATGAGAGATCCTAATACGAACCCGAATCCCTTGCGGGTTTCCACTTATCAACCGTTCCCAGTTGAAGCCTTTCCTTTCATCAAGCTCTGTACCGACTCCCGCGCGACTGAGCGGTCATCGGCCTTTAGCACCGGGGAAATTGATGGGGTTGCCCAATAGGGGGCAGGAAGTGTCGCATCACGCAAACTGGTCCAAACATACTAGCGTTATATCTATAGACATTTGATTCCTTCGCGTACGATAAAACTGGACAGCCCGACTAGTTGTTCGATTATAATCTAATAATTTGAGGTTTCGATGAATCTTCGAAAAGCTCGATGGATCAGATTCAAAACCGCCCAGTCTGGCAATCGAATAATTTTTCCATTATTCCAATATCTTTTTAATAGATTTAAGAATTTTTCAATAATAATTATCAATCTCGTTCGTCTGTTTTTTAAGTGAAATATTTGTTGTGTTTTTCGCGAAGGTCGTTACAACCTTAATAAATTAATATAATGAGATGCTTGAAAAACACAGCAATAGAAAAAATAAATAAATTATCGATTATCAGTTTGCCGTTTTTTCAGTCATGTAGAAAGGTGTTTAAAATTCACGATTATTTTTATCGAATCGTACAATTAAAAAAACGAACGTATTTGACAACTGGGAATTGTCTCAATTGGCGATTCGATAAAAACGATAAAGAAATGACGATTGAGTTATTAATAAAAATGCGTAAATAATGAAAAATTTAAAAAAAGTGAAAATAATTAAGCATCAATACAAATGTGCGAATAATTAACAGACTAAATCCCGGACGTTACTTACAATAAAACGGTGAGGTATTATACGTCAATTTGTAATTTACCTAATAACCTCACAATTGACTAATAACCTCAAGGAATTAATAAAGCCAAAAAGGGGAGTCGAGCAGATGTCAGTGGGAGAGAAATCGCACACGATCGGTTAATTGAAACTCTTTTCAATATTCCGAGTCAAATCACACCTTAAACTACCCCCCCCCCCTCCCCGCCCAACCAAAAATGATATTTTCATCAGTCCGTATTCTCGGTGTCAGAATAGTACGAAATAAGGATCGACTCACCAGGAAGTTTGAGGCCACAATTGAGAACGTGATCAGGGAGATCATGTATGCTCCTGGGCGTTGATATTTCTTCGGCTCTTCTCTTCGTGCCTGAAAAGCGACAATGAACGATGTAATAATCGTTTTACGGAATTTCGAGTGTACAAGGGCAATCAATTATCGGCTCGTTTTCAACTCCGATAAAAAAAAAACAAAACAAAACAATACTCCCTATCCTATCAACCTCGAGCGATACTTCAAAATAAATAATATTCGGATGGTACGTATACACGGTATGAAGAAAAGCGGACAGCTTTGCGCTTTGGAAAAGGGGTTTACGGAGGGAGACGGAAAGAGAGGGAGGAGGAACAGAGAGAGAGAGCGAGAGGAGGATAAAAGTTGGGCGAAGGACCACCCGCCTGAAAAAATTCCAATCATGAAGGAGGGCGCGCGGGTTTTCTATTATGTACCCGGGTTATATCTCGGTAATGCGCCCTCACCATATTTATATATACCCGATACGAGGGAAAGAGTAATTGCCGAAGCGTAATATACGGGATATGGGAGATCGGTACGTGTGTACGGCAATTTCAATTAGTCGAGAGAGTCCCTCGAAACGAGCGATGGCTAAGGCCAATACACGTATCTTCGACTCGCGTATATCTTTATATACATTATGTGTGAGTTTGGGTTTATACACAAATATATATATATATATATATATATATATCAAGAAGAGATACACTGAATCCCGTCTGAGGCGCGTTCGATCGTCTGACTCGATAAATCAGCAGCAATAAAGTAGAAAGAGTGAGAAGAAAGGCAAAGGGAGAGACATGTATGGAGAGAGAGAGAGAGAGAGAGAGAGAGAGAGAGAGAGAGAGAGAAAGAGAAAGGGGAGGGAGAGAGAGAGAGAAAGAATTTACTCGGTAGCTGGAGGAGGATAATTGCAGCGCACGCTTGCCCCCTCCCTCGTTCTCGTTGTACCATATGCCCATACGTAAATTCATTCCTCGCCAGTTTTTGAGTACACGAAGGGTATTTCGATAAATTGCACAGCTGGTGTTTTCTAATCGATACGTTGAATTGTGGATTATGCATTGAGGGTGACCGTTAGGATCAGGCTTGAACTCGCGTGGAACAATAAAACTTGGAGGATTGAAGTTTTTTTGGATTTAGTTAGGTGAGCTATGGATGATAGCTCGAGAGTTTTAGGGTTTCGTGGTTTGATAAGTTTAAAGTCTGAAGTTTTTTTAGGTAGTAATAAGTTTTGGTTTATTGTGGATCATAAATCGAAGTGTCTATGAGGAATGTCGAATTTTCTCTTGAAGAGAGTTATCAGCTGATGTTTTTCAATCAATACGGTAAACCTAAAAAAATATGTTAAATGTTGAATTTACGGTGACCATTAGAATTGACGTTGATTTTTCGCGTCTTAGAAGAAAGTTCAGCTGAAATTTTCTCGTCAAGGAATTAAATATGAAAAATTAATTTGAGTAATATAAGATAAATTAAATAAAAAAGTCAATTAAAGAAATTAATGAAATTAATACTAATAGACACCCTCGATATATTGGCTTCTATTTAATTTTTGAAATTCTAGTTAATTATAATTCTTTAATTAATTCTAATATTATTAATAAAAATTGATTTATCTTATTTAACTTAATTGTAATTTTTCAATCAAGGTCGAATTTTCGAGGCTCAATAATAACGCGGCTAAATTTGTTTGGTTTGCTTGGCACGAGCGATGCATTAAATCGTGGATAATAAATCGAAGGTGTCCATTGATAAGGAGGTCGAATTTTCGCGGCTGAAAGAACGTTATCCGATTTTTCAATCGACGACAATATCTACTTATTTCGGTCAAACCGTTGGAAAAACAACCAAACGGAACGAATGCATACAAGAGCGTCTATGCGCTTGCGCGTGTGCGTAGCTTAGGAAATGATGGTAGGAAAGCCACCCACAGAATTTCTCATCACGAAGCTCTTATCAGAGAAGAGCCATCGAATAAATACTTCGAGAGGAGATATAAATATTCTTTTGAATCACCGGAAATGAGCGTACCGGTTTTCCGGTTTCATTATTTTCACTCCAAACGAGTCCAGTCCGCGATCTTTTTTGGTATTTTTGAAACTGGTGGATCACGGCCACGCAACGAAATCGTGTGTGCGCGCGTTTAATCGTAGATAGACACAGAAGGAATATACGTGCTCGAACACGTACGAACGTCCGAGCAAACGGTGCACCTACGAGCGTACACTCGCGATCTGTCTAACGAGCCGTGTAATTCGTCGGGTTGGTTTTTATTCGCTCCATGGACTCGCGGGTGTAGCCAATTTATAGGCCATCTCTCGTCGAACAGGCGCACGCATCGCTACCGATCCTAAGCCTCTTTTTATTCTTCGCTTCTTTTTTTTTTATCGTAGACATTTTTACTGCGTTTCGGTGATTCCGGCGATCACGCGTTAAACCCGTAATAGATCATTATTATTCATCAGGGACGTCAGGAGTGATCGTGCGCTGAATTCAGATGACTGGTATACGAATATACTTGAATATTAAACTTTTGAATTGTCGTTTAGTATTTATAGGAGTATAAATATTAAACGAAAAATGGTACATTCATTTTTGAAAGCTAATATGTTGAAAGTTGGTCCAACATTGGGGAATCGTCGATTTACAAGTCTAGATCGTGTCTCACGTGTTTAGTTTTACGAATATTTAATTTAATAATAAATAGCGATTGAACACTTAAAAATGGCAATTTATCAAGTTCGATAATAATTGAAGTTATATTCAACGACATTGGTGTGCGCTTGATTGACTTTTTGTCAATGACTCCACATCTGTTGCAACTGTTCGACAAAAAAGTTTCTTAATTCGTAAATTTAGTTAATAATATGTTCGAATAGTTTTATTGTTACAACTAATTCGCCAAGAATTCGATATACATTGAACTTTTCAATGACTGGTAATTAATTAATCGTTAAAATAAATCTTTCACAATGTTAATCGATTGACAAGCGCGACAACGTGGTCTATTTATTCGAGACTTGTCCCAATCAATCGCCTCCTAAATCTTGAGGATACGATATTTTAAAAATTTCCGGTCATTTAGTTCGTTTCGCAAAAAACGATCGTAATAAAAGCACATGTTTGGAACTCCTAAATAATTGATTGAAAAATTCTAAAAAAATGCATGTATTATTATTTCATCGAAAGCTATGATTCGTCAAATAATCAAAAAATTGTGTGATTTTTAATGCCTCCAGTGTGCAGTATAATTAATTAAGCAGGAAACGATAGGAAAGGCTTCAATTGATAATCCTCTAATACCAGCTAGAAAATCCGCAAGGCGTTGCAAGCCAGGAAATAATAATTTATATGGATGGATATCGCATTGCGCGTAAAAGAGTGAGACAAGAATCGTGTGACGAACCGCTGCCTATGACTCGCAAAGTGAATTTCCTCGATCAGGGTGTGGCGAGGGAGAAATCGTTCTCGAGATCAAAACGAGAGCAAGAGAGGAGTGTAGAGAACGCGAGATGGCGTGGGTGGCCAATGAGGAACATCCAACGTTTTCGCCTCGTAAGAAATTGCAACGATCCTGATAATTGCCTTAATTAATTTCGTCAACGTTGACAGGACTAATGAATTCTCGTATTAAACAATGCACGCGTTTCAATGATCATTCCGAGAGGCCACTTTTTCATTCTCGTTTTCTCTACGTGTACGTATATTCGCCTGTTTCATTCTTAAAGAGCCGGCAAAGTTTCGTCGCTGCTTTCGCGATCGGTTCTCAGAGGGAAGAGAAAAAGAGGCGATCGCGAATGCCTCGTCGTTGAAGGTACATAAATTTATTTCATTGGATCTCTTTATTGTCCAGGCGTGGGACGATCACCGCGCGTTTCGTGCGTCCGAGTCGTACGCATGCGTCGAGAGCACCCGAAACCGTTTTATGCTCGCGATATTTCACTTGCGTTAAAATCCCTCACGCAATATATTATCGTATATCGGATATCGCAACGCCGAATCTGGGTACATATTTTTTCGGATTATTATACGGCAGGAAATATATTCCGAATAAATAAATAAATAAATATATATATATATATATATATATATATATATATATATATATATATATAAATGACTAGTCATAAAGATTCAAATACACTTGTACGCAAACATATTCTATAATTGATTTCATTATTTCAATAGCTATGACCTAATTATCTATTGAGCTTTTTCATCTATAGTTAAACTATATAATTAAAATATCATTGTCTGAAATCTCCAATGGAAAAACAAGAAAATATTTTCGTTCAAAACGCACAGGATAAATTGCAAAAAAATTGAAAATAGACAAAATTCGGCAAATACGGAGAACGAATTCTCAAAGCTGGCTCTTACGTTATTAAATTCGCAATGATCGTGCATCGGATAGTAACGAGACAGATTTAAGGATACGTATTGGTAAATACCTCGCATGTTTTCGAAATCGGTTTTTTCATCGACGATTAAGCTTTCAATGGAAAATCGATTATCAGTGCCTGCAGAATTCATAAACGCGGCGATTGATACTTTTGGTTTATTAGAAAAATGTATGATCTTTGAGAAAATGGAGGTTTTTAAATATGAATGATCTCTTTGGCACCCGTAACGTCGCGTGGTGCATCTTTTAATTCGTCGTGACGCGATAATGATATTAGATGTAGTAAAAAGAAATCCACTATTTTCTGAACTCAACCAATCCCAAAATTCTCGGAAAAGTACGAAATTTTATTTTTCCAACGCCATCTGGTTTAACCCGATCGTGGATTTATTTTGACTGCACCTAGTTATTTCGGGTGAAAAAAAAATGTAACTCACCAAATCCCATTCGAACTTCCTCTTCGTCATCGCTGTCGATGTGTTTGATACCGGCAACCTCGAAGCTCCGCGTATCACTTTTATCAGGGTTATTTTCAATGGCGCTGGGTATACCGCACTCGCACTGTTCACCACCAGCGCCGGAGCACTCGCAGGCTTCAGCGCCGCATTTGCAGCCGAGAAGTGGATCGTCGGTGTCGATGTTACGACAGGCGGGACACGGGAACACAAGATCGTCGAGATTAACACGCTCGATTTTCCGCTCGACGCTGACGATCAGCGTACCGATCAAATCGGCTAGATCGTCCCCGTCGTAACGATGATCGGTGAGGCGGCCGCTGTTTTCGTCGCGAAGAAGGAGAGTCTCGATGCTGCGATCGGATACGCTTCTCGGTGCTTCGACGTCGTTCGCCGTGCCGGTAGTCGAGGAAAAACCGGACGACGAGGTGGACTTGGTCGAGCAATCGTAGAGGATTCGCGAGTTCTCTGAATTGGAGGATCCGTTGATGGATCTCTCGAGGGTGATCGGTGTCTCGAGATCTTCGATCTTCAACGATCTACCGGAAATCGGACGATTCGCTTCCTTCCATTTGTCCAGGGATGCCATTTTGCTGATCGTTGATCTCGGTAACTTGGCGACTTCCTCCGAAAGGCTGGAGTCACCCTCCAATCCCGAATCGTCGCTCTTCTGAAGACTCATCGCGTCGTCCAAGCTCAACGTCATTCGCGATTCCTTTCTAGCCTCCCTCTTGCCAGAATCGTCGACATCGTCGATCGATCCTTGATCCTTACACCCGAAATCAACTTTTCTTCGAGCCTCCGGTACTCTATCCTGCTTTGATACTATCGCGCAACTTCCGGCCTCTTCCCTGTCCTCGCTGCTGCTACAAGCCGAACGCGAACGCAACGATTCCTCTCTCGACGATCTTCGACGCGGTCGCGTTTTCCCGCTCTGATTGCCCGCCCCTGAGATACTCGAGGAACTCGGCTGCAACGATCTTCCGCCGGATGTTGAGCCGAGGGATTTTCGCGTTGGGTCGCGCCACTCCATGAACTCGTCCTGCTCCCGGTCCCAACCGAGGATCCCTGGGGACCGCATCGACGGTCGCCACACCAGAGCTATCTGCAAGTTTTCAGGGACGAAGCTTCGATCAATTGGTACCAATTATGTACGGAGAGTTGAGAGAAAAAGGCTGCTGATTGGTTATTAACAAACGGTACCATCCAACGACAAAAGAGATTATGTCAATGCTGATCAGGATGGAAACATTACAGAAAAAACCAAGAAAAGATCGTTAAGTTGATACAGAAAACGTGTCTAGTGAATTAAAAATAAAAAAATATATAGACATTTTAATACAATTAAGAGTCTGGCCATGACGATGATTTTGATGATTTTACGAATATTTTTGTGACGTAAATATTGGGACAAAAAATAAAAACTCTCGGTACACTAAACGCATGTATCAAATGGCATATTTATGAGACTGCTGGCAACGATGTTTCAATAACACGACAATGTTATTGATATATTGGGGGGGACGAAAAAAAAAAGATAAAATATTATCTTAACTATCAAAGTGAATAAATTAGTTTTTTACGTGACTTTAAGGCTAGATTCTTGGTGGCAAAGAGGGTACTCTTAACAGTCCAGATAAATTTTGATGTCGTTTCTATCGATCATCATCGTATCGGTGGAAAGTGTTGGGAAACAAAAGTGTAGAATATAGACTATGAATCTTCGACAATCGAACGATTGATACCTCGACGATGTTATTTCCTTCTGCGTTGTCCTCGATCGGATGTGCCGCCTCGGTAACCTCGATAACGAGACTGTTCCCGATCCTGTTGGTTCTTCGGCTCTTCGCTTTTCGCACGCAGAGATAACATTCCCCGTGTCTCAGGGTTGATGCCTCCAGTTCGCCAAGTTGGAGCACGAGTCCCGTGCCGGCGAGTGTCAGCGGCCAGCCATCCGGTACGATGCACTCGTTTCTCTGCAATCAATCATAATTCCCCGTTCAAGTTTCATTCCAACTAGCCCTGATCTGCTCGCCCGCGGGGTCATTGACCACGCCACCGAATCGAATAGTAGCCAATCGAGCACGGTTCATCAATCCTATTTTAGCCAATGTCAACGCGGTAAGCAACAAATGAGAAAGATTGTCAGGTTTATTGGGAGGCAATGTTGGAGGCAATTTGCCAGTAGCTTCTTGTGCGAATAGCGTGGGCCGTTGAGGGAATGGGGCTGAAGGAATTCCACTCGGAAAGTGTCAGGGCATCCCTCAAAAAAAAAAAAAAAAAAAAACAACTCGGACCTCTAAAGGCTTATTTGAAGGGTCCCTGATGAGGAAAGCCTCAAATAAATTCATAGGACCACGTTTGGGCATTATGGGGATGGACTAGTATAAATATATCTTCGACTAAATCGTTTGCGGTGTTTTAATTAAATTCGATATCTCGATAGTAGGTAAAATTGGTATTAAAAATATGTAAAGGCAATTGAAATTTGTTATATTTAACATTTACAAATCTTTCAAAAAGTTGCGCACCTACTATTCTTACTACTTTTGTTCATACGTGGATTAATGCCAGCACATATGTTTGAGCAATCCTGTACGATTTTTTTTTTACATTTTTATAGTGACTTATTTCCGTCGAATTCTTTTCACAGAGAATATTATTTCTTGCGAAATAATATTTCCACAGAGTCGCCATGGTCTCCATGAGGCGTCGTTCAGCAAACTTTAAAGGCCCTCCTTAGTCCCTAATGGCTCGCAGTAGCGAAGTGCGAACAGAAACTGAGGGCCTATTTGAAGGTACTCTCTAGGACCCTAATAAAGTTAGGCAAATTCTATATAGACTCGGCCAAAGTCGTAATTCAATTTTCCACGTGGGATCTGCGTGACTGGAAGAAACGAAGCGCGGTGTAAAAGTGAAGGGGATGCGACGAGAAGGAAGATTGCGAGTGAAGAAAGTAATTCAAGGGATACACTTCGTTTCGTTATACGATGGAATGTGAACCAGAATTTTAATCAGATTGCAATCTTCTCTCTCCATCCCTCTCTTCGCAATTCTCTCATTATTTCCCCCGTTTCTTCACCAGCTTTCGTCCGGTGAATGCGAAACGCGAACGCGCCCTCGTCTTGAATGCACACACGTACACATTAGCGACGTAAGGAATGCGAGATTTAGCAGCTATTTCGCGTTTACGTAGCGGACACTCCCCCGTTCATTTCCCGGGGTATTAAGCATCCACGAGTGCCAGACATTTCGAGTAGACAAACATGGATCTAAAGACTCCGTTTTATCACCGAGCTTGCTCCATAATCAGCTCCATAAAATGTCTTCTTTTTTTTTTCCATCAAATTACCCACGTGCGAAAACTTCCCGAGGCTTCGATAAAAAGTATTCATTTCCTTCGATCTTAACGTCGATAAAGTTCGTTCCCACACAAAGTGCATTCAATTCCCAACGTAGGTGCAAATACGGTGTCGATATCCGATAGTATCAATCGACTTCTCTCACAACCCAAAAGCCTATAATTCATATCGCGAAACTCCCTTGACCGTAGTCATTCGCGTGAATCCAATGCGCGTATACGTGAACGTACAATCGCGCGGGGCGAGGACTCATTCACACCGGCCTGGGTCACGTGCGAGACTGTTGCGCTTCATCCTCCTCCTCCTCCCCCCCTCCTCATCCTCCTCCTCCCACGTCCCTGCTCTCTCTCTCTCTCGTTCTTCCCCCTTTCGTCCCTCGGCTTTTTTGTCATCCTTTTTTTCTTAATTCTGTTCACGTATGCGAATGCCTACCGCGGCAACGGTGCGAGACTAATTAGACTTTGCACACGTATATTACATTGATAAATGAGAGTATAACGCCACGCCCACGACTGACCGGGTGATCGAGTGCTGTGGTAATTGCGAGGCCGTAATCGTGTTCGCGTTCGCGGATCGTCGGTAGACTCGAAAAGCATCAAGAAGATTTCGCCTGAAGGAAATGTTTCTTCGTTTCTTCTTGATCTCTTCTCCTGTCTCCGTATCCTTATATATATATATATATGCACGCACTCGTACAATCAAATTAATCCAAACTCATGTATTATGTATATACAATTTGAGTTGATAATATACAAGATAACACATTTATGTGTACATATATACGTGCGTACACATTTATTTATTCCACTAGACAAAATAGGGATGCTTCACGTTTTTTTTTTTTTTTTTTTAATTTTCTGTTTCATTGAAAAGTCGTTGATTATCTCTCGTTTCAATTCATAAAGTATCTGCGCTTCGATGATTCGAGATATAAGAAGCACTCGATGATTTTATCTGCCTCTGTATAAGAGCTCGAATTGTACGAAATTATTATCAACGAAGAATAAATGATAAAGGGTAATTAGAAGAAAAAAATGAATTGCAAGTTTCGAAAATGATCGTTGTTTAGAGTGGGTAGTTGTGGGGATGTATTTACAAATTTATTAATTATACTTCTTAGTTTTCTCGTACACCAATCTACACAAAATTACGATAATAGAATGATCGAGAAAAAATGAATGTTTCATTATTATTCAAGTCCTTAAAAAAATAGAATATTTCTTGAGTGATATATAAAATCAATAAAAAAAAAAAAAAAATACACAAGATATCAAGTATTTGGAGAAAGAAACTGCAATTTCCTTTCCGATTCAATTTCAAATCCTTCTTAAAAAAAACTATGTTTTTTCCCAGAGCTTTAGAAACGATCAATCGTCAGATTTTCTTACTCATATAAGGTGTACTAAAAAGAAATCCATTATTTCGTGAAGTCGACCAACCACAAAACTGTCGGAAAAGTTTGTTCAGTACGAAATCTTATCTTTCTATCGTCATCTGGTATAACGCGATCCAACATATACAAAACGAGATAAGACACAACGGATAACGAATAAGTTTATTGGAAAAATGGTGGATTTCTTTTTACTACTCCTATTAACCAGTCTTGATGACGGCAATTGGAAAGGGGAGACGCGACAGAAAACGGGGGATTCGGAAGATCTCTTCCGTGGGGTCTCTCACCCGATCTAGCCAAGCATGACCGCGGTGTGGCTCTTGACGCGATTACCGCGTGATAGATGGCGCTTTCTGTATATAAATATGTATATATATATATGAATGATTGCGCAGATAGAAATGCATCGATGGTGGCTGTACATGACGAGGATACCGCGTGCTCTATCCGCGCGTGGACCTCCTCTCCGTTTGTTCGTTTCGCCAACAGGAACTGGCCCAGATTCCATTGTAAGGAGTCGTTTAGCGGTGTATCGGGCGCACACATTGAACGAGTCCCTCCCGCGATAGAAGCGCACAATGCGCAGACGAGAGTTCGGACGTCGACGAATGAAGCTTTGTACAAGGAAGGGAATTGAGGATTGCCGGTGACCCGAGAATCAGAGGAGAGCGGAGGGCTAAGCAAGAAGTCCATTGGGAGGAAAATTATCGCGAAATTTCATCGACGATAGCCCGCGCCGCAATTCCGTAACTGTATAATAATATGCTCCGGACAAAAACGAGGCCGGTGGACGGAATTATCAAGTACTTTCTTCTTCTTAACTCGCCCTCGAACACTGGGAGTTGTAACGATCAATGTTGGCCGGTTTGGCTACTGTGACTATGCGAAAAAGTTATTCAGAGAAATAATTAATTAATAATCAAGTTGAATTGATTAAGTGGAATAATTGTTTGGATGGAAATTGGTAGAAGAGAGGATTCGATTTCATTGAGAATTATAGTTTAAGGGATTTCTTTATAATTAATATTTAAGTCTTATTTGTTATTACTCTTAATATTAATAGTTGATATGAATAATATTAATAATTCAGTATATTTAATAATAATTGACAATTTATTATTGTTTAATTATTAAACATATATTTTATGTATTAGTCCATTTTTATAACGATATTACAATTATTAATATTATTATTAAATGTATTTGATATTGAAAGTATATTTCATAAATCAAATTTGTAATTAATCATTTATTTATATTATAAATTGATTATTTTATTATTGATTATTAATAGTTAGTCATTATTAATTATTCATCAGTGATAATAAAGGAGAACGACGGGAAGAAATGTTGATAATATAAAAAGAGACAGTGCCCAATGCAAAGTTCTAATTTCGAACGGAAAATAAATCATTCTGGATACGGCCAGCGACGGTATTTTTTTCAACAAAATAAACAAACGAATTATGAAATACTTTTTAACGAATAGGTACCATATCGATATCATTTTATCCTCTAAATATTAGTTCCTCCAACATATATCTCAAAATGCAAAATATTAATTGACAGAACTGTCAAACGTCCTCAAAGCCGTTTTCGTTAGGTCCTTGTTATTTTGAAATTACGGGGACTAAATATAAAAAACTCTACGAAATTGGTAATCAACGAAGAATTTATCGCTTTATTTTAAAAATCATTGGAAGGGTAAAAATAAAATAAATTCCTGAATCGTATTAAGGTTTTCAACGATAAGTGGACGTCCCACTTTATATAAAACAGATATGTACGTTCACACGTGTACAGTTCGAGATCCTAACGAGGGGTTCATCGCGAAGAGCGTCGTTGGACCTCGTGGAATGACGTCGCCGATTCCAATCGATCCCTAATAATTGTAATGAAGACTATGCACCGGGAGACCAGAAGGAGAATCACGATGAGATATTCGGAGACCCGTGCATTACTATCCAACAAACGGCTGGACGAAAAGTTCTTGAAACGCTCATCCTCGGCGGGGGTTATCTCGATAAGAATCGCGATAATTATACACCTTCGAGAACGGTAATTAACAGCTGGTGGGCAGGTCCGTGAGAACGAGAGGGAGGGGGAGAGAAAGAAGGCAAGGCTTGTGAAGATTTTTTGCTATTTGTCTTTATCTCTCTCTCTCTCTCTCTCTCTTTGATTCCCGTTCGAAGCCTCTCCTCCGGACACTCGTATTGTATAATTAAACATCTCCGCCCCACCTCTTGTCCCTATCTCTCAAAGACTCGACATATCTCTCAACCAAATGTCACATTGAGTAATAACGACGAGATAAACAAAAAGAAACAGAGGCAGATAAATTCTTTGAGGTTCGTAATGCCGGCGACACGGTTATCGAGTAGTGATTGTGCGCTCGTTCCACACACACACAAACACACATAAACAGACTGTAGGAAAAACTTTCAGCTTGTGTTGCACAGCTGGGCAGAACGAGGGAGAGAGTGATGAACGAGAGTCACGGCGGCTCTCGAGGGACGCCCATCGTGATCTCTTGGCTTACGATATTTTGCAATTCTTTTCGATAATGCATAGGTATATAAGTTCACGGGCTGCTGCAATTTTAAGAATAATATATAAGGATATTATTGACAATAATAACAATAATGATGATGATGGTGGTGATAAGGACGATGTAATAACTGATCTTATGAATCAATAATTATCAAACTATTATTATATCGTCATTGTTACATAAACGTGTTCTAATATCGATAATAATGTTATACTACTGTCAAAGAATAATCTTTATTATTATTTTTAGTAGTTGGAATGTACTTTAATGATGATAATAACAATAAATATACGGCTGAAACAAAAGTAGTAACAATAAATATACGGCTGAAACAAATTACGATTAATCAGCTTTTTATTATTGATTATTTAATAACAGGTCGTCCGGACGAGTATTGAAATAATTATCGTTTATTAACTAATTATTGTAGTACAAATACGAGAATGTTGTAAATGATGAAATAATAATGATAATACATTTTCTCATGCAATAATTGTGACAAAAAAGGTATTTCGAAACATGGGTATATCGAAAGACCGCGTAGAGGTTACTAATCTACGATTTCACGAGTTCTCCAAGTTTAAATCAGTTATTAAGTACACCTGAAAATAGATTGAAATAATCATCCATTCGAGATGTCTCTTAAATTAATAAAATATTTCGTACGGGCAGATATTCGTATAGAGAATTATGTAAAACGTTTTTTTTTTAAACATACATGATAATAAACATTCTCTGTCGACGATAATCGGATGAAGGTCCGATTTAACTCGTCGAGAGAGGATTTGCCTGACTTTCGAATTTTTTTTTTTAAACCTTGCCTCATATGCGGGTAAAATGCTGTTTAGTTCTTTTGGAACGATAAAAAAACATGACAGAAAGGAACGGAACTTTTTGAGGTTTTTTGGTTAAAGAGGAGTTTTAACAATTAAAGTTTTTTTATAATTGAAAATTGTTCAGAAATTAACGAATTTTTTTTAAATTGAAGATTTTTTGTAGATTCAAGTTTTTAAAAATGAACAATTCTTTTTAGTTCGACGATTTTTATGTAAATTGAATTGAATTTAAATATTGTGATACAATGGAATTTTAATGAATGATCCTCAATGATCTATTAGTTTTTCATTGCGCTCAACATCTCCCATAATTTTCCCTCCCTCTCCTATTCCAATTACGCTTTATATTTACGTGCACCGATCGTCGCTTTTTAATGAGTCAACTTGTCATTTACGAGCCGGCCGATTAACAGTTCGTTGCAACGAACTATTAATTGCTTTTCGCGGAACGTTGTTAAAGTCCGAAGATCGAAAGAGGACGAAAAACACATGGAGTTCACCTCGGCTCGGGTTCTCTCTTCGGCGTTTCTCAGCCTGGAGTTTGTACTAAATATATACACGAGGGGGACGAAAGACGTTGCCCCATGAGGAGGCTCTTTACTCTCCTCGTTTTTGTAGAACAAAAATCGGCGATATACTTGGCCGCGCTTAGTCCGCTGCCAATCATTTTGTTATCGGGCCTCTTTGTTAACGAAGCAACCCAGAGGGAGGAGCAGCAACGCAGTTCACTCTCGTTTCCTCTCCCGTCTTTTTTTCCCTCCCTTTTTCCCTTCGTCTTTATCTTCCTTCACACTGAAGACAGCCACATCCGGTTTCCGATCACGGATGTTCCTCTCAGCTGTATCATCTCTAACCTTGCTTCATTAAAAAAACTGAATTTCATCCACCCACAGACGAGAGTTTTTTTTGGGCCATTTGGGGTAAGTGTGCGCACCCTTTTTAACCACGAACGAAATAATTAGGAGATAATTAACGAGACAATTAATTCGGATAATCAAAAACTACCTCTGCACAGCCTTTGTTTTAAAAAAGAAAACATTTTTTTAATGGTAATCGACGATCCCGAAATAGCTTTTCTAGAAACGGCAAAAAATGTCATCCTGAAGCCCGAACAGAAATTGAGACGAGTTCATTTTATTTACGTCAGGAATTCATGGTAACTCCATGATCAGTAAAAACTTCGAGGTTATATCAGGTGCTGATAGAGTTATAGATTTCCAAATGCGCTTTGTCTCGTTCGAGTAAAAGAGCGCGGGCAAGTGTGCGCACGCGTCGTGAATTCATTATCGATCTATAATCGTAGGAAATCTCACAAATAATAGGCAAAGCTTTGGATTCGTAGTTCGAATAATCATGCGATAATTGTTGAACGCCAATCCGAGTGATATCTCAATGGAATTATTTGCGTTACCCCTGTCATGGCTATTTATCAATAGCTGGAGTGCGAAAGCAACACAAGTGGTGGAGAAAGAGAGATAAAGAGAGAGAGAGAGAGAGCGAGAAAAAGGGAGATACAATTCGAGAAACAAATCACTATCAATTATATTGTTGCTTTGGCAGGACAATATAACCTCGATAATTCGAATCTAATCGATTTCTCATAAAAAGATAGACATTGTTTTATGTATTTATTGCGATAGGTGGTGAAATGTGTAACGAGAGAGAAATCGTAAATGGGAGAAGGTAGAGGAGATAGAAGGTAGAAAAATACGGAAACGCGCGTGTCACCGGGTTATTAACTCATCCGCAGGTGCGGCCTTTCGGAACTTCTCTCCGCCTCTCTCCTTCTCTTTCTCTCTTACCGAGAGATCGCGTACGTAAATTATTGTGCGAAATTCTCAACTGCCCGTGCTTTTCTTTCATCAGTGCTGCTGCGTGGTTCTCCGATGACAGCGGCGCGGATATATTTCTGCACACCCGTCAATAGCTGACATTCTAAAGATCCCGAAGCAACGGGATTCCGCACGCAAACCCGGTACGTTATTTCAATGATTTTGAGATATTTTGCTTACCAAGATAGTCCAATCGTTTCGCTTGTTAGCGAGTGTTCGCGTGGATCTACATGCAGGAAATTCCGGACTCGCGGAAGCCACTTAATTATGTTCAATCTTCGTGACTCGTTGACCTTTTTTTTTATCGCTGGAAAAAACTTTGGATTTCCAACCCTCCATGTGCCCCTTTCATTTCTTTTTAACTTTGATACGATCCTTTTCATCTTTCGATCGAGAGAAAAACGTATGTTTTGTTTTTTTTTTTGAGTTTTTCCGGAGGTCTTGAAGGATTTGGATGTTTTCAGAAATTATTGATAGTCTTTGGTATTAATATAGGTATTTTTTTTTTTATTGATTGAACCGATACGTTTCAATCAACTGTTTTGAGTGTCTGAGTCCACGTTCATCCGTCTATTATCTACGTGAAAGAACTTTATTTCATCAAGAAGTTTCTCGAAGAAATTCTATTCCAACAATGAAGTTTCAAAAGCAATGTTGTTTCAACAAATAACTCGCGAATACAATGTCACCTGAATGAAAAAACCCCGAACCTATATGTAATTCGAATATGCAAGTTTAGTAAAAACATCATCTGAATAGTTATATTCTGGATAATATTTCATCTGGAATAAAAATTCTGAAAAGATATAATTCTGTTATCTCGAAAGAAAAATGTTGGAACAAACGTCATCTAACCAAGAAAATCCTGTCTGATATAAAAACAGATGAATTATTATGGGGAGATAATGATTCATAATGATAACAGATCTTTCCGGCAAACCCCATACGCTCACAAACGAGACAAATAAAAAATGTAAATAAAAAATTCTTTCTTCGTAGAGCTTAAAAAAAAAGGTGCGCACGTATTCGAGGCTAATTCACATCGAACGCGAAGAGTATTTTATTTTGTTTACGAACGTTACTTTTCAGGGCACCCTGTACGTGATCATACCAAACGTATATATTTATAGATATACATACGTATATATATAAATATATACATTAAAAGGATCCGCGCAAACTCAGGTGTGTAGAGTTCTTCTGTTCAGAAGCGTTCGATTTACATATAAATGTAAGGTCCCTCGCGTGATTCACGATGCTCGATGGTACGCGACACGATCTAAGAGTACAAGGAGACCGCACACGCAGGACTTTGAAAATTGCGAAGAGAGCTATATATATATACATATACATATATAAATATATATAAATTCGTATTTAAAAATAAGATGACAAATATATGTATAAAATTATTGATCTTCTCAGTGCTCCAATTATTTCGTTTCCAACCTTTCGATTTTTATTTCCTTTTTAACTTTGAATTATTATTGAAGAATACGTCGGTCTGTTAGATTGCATCGTTGTGGATTTCGGATTCTTGAATCCGTTCGGATTACGAGCGCCATATTGGGTTTTGCATCCGCGCGAGAAGTACGAGATTGACCGACTGGGAAATACGGGAGTGTCTGGTCGAGCTTTGGATCTGGTTCAGGCCCAACCGCAGCTGTGAGTGTGATGAAGCAATTTTTCGGCGTCTCCAGTTAACGAGCCATTCGATGATCCTTTCCCCTGTCCAGCCCACCTCTACAAGCGTCGTTCCATATTTCTTTTACTTATTTCCGCGAACTCTAATTGCACCCTCTAATTGTAGGGTACCGGAGAGTCAAATTTCACGAGTGCAAACGCAACGATCATTTTCTCCGATGTTTGTTTTTTCCTCGCAAAATCGGTAAGAACGATCGATCTCCCTTGACATTTGGGGAACGAGTACTTCCGGTCTCCAGGATCATCGTTAAGGCTCGACAGTTATCTCGCATCGAAAAGGACGTAAACTATAATTGAACTTAGAAGAAAAAAAGGATTTAAAACGAAGAAGAAGAAAAAAAGAACGTAACAACGACGATCTTTATTAATGGACCTCACGAACACGATCCTCAGCGTGACGGAGAAACAACGACGTGGAAACAAAAAAAAAAATAATAAATAAAAAGGTTGACAACTCGTATTTCATATATTGCTCAAAGCTGTATATAAGTACATAAAAGTCATTGTGGAATCTTCACGAGTATGGTACGAGGGACCTCACACGAAGAGACGCGCGGAACGGAGACAAAGTCTCCTCTCGCCAAGGGAGTCACACAGGAACGAACGGTTCACAAGAGTCGCGGGATAATCGATTTCTCGAGAGATGGCGAACATAGAGAGCGAGAGAGAGAGAGAGATATTGTATGCCAACGATACTTGGACGAGTCCACAGGAGACTACAAGCATCGAGCTAACAACTCTCAAAGAACGAGAAGCGGGACTTTTCTGTCCCTCTCTTGTGCTCCCTCTTTCCCTGGCCGATCGGCGCGATTGATTTATCGATGGAATTACGGGCGAGTGATAATCGATCCTCTCCTCGTTTTACGACTCGCTCGCGTCAAAGCGTCGCTGCAATTACCTCTGAGTCGAATAGCGCAACGCCATCTTTAGCTAACTTGCAACAAAGGCCACGTGGGTAAGTATGTACAGGGAGAAGACGTTTTCAGCATGATTAATACCTATAGAACGAGGGCTATCTAAATTCTACTTCATTGTAGGTGTGTGGCAATAAAACTTCGATTTCTTTTCAACAGAAGTCATTTTTCGTTTTGCAAAATTGGTTTACGATGAATATATCGGATGAGAGAACGTTAGGGTACATTCTTTCATTTCCAAGACTTTCTTGTTTTTTTTTTAAATATATTTTATTTGATTTTCCGGCTTGCGAGCTTTCAGTGACGTTTGATCGACCTACGTTTGTTCCTTTAGATATATCATTTTTTATCTGCGCATCCTCTTCGTCCATAATGCTTGAAATTCAGTGTCTTCAAATCTGAACGATGGTGTTCCACGTTCTAAAATATTGAACTCACTCTTTACTTCACGGGTCATTTGAAATAAGTCTTCGCAAGACTTCTAAGTTCGAACATATTGAATAAACTTTTTCAACCAGACGATCAGCCTCACCAGTATTTTTATTCAAATTAAAGAACACGATCAACGCGTGCCAGCAAATGCTTCGATTAGAGCACGTCGTTGACACGTAATGAAGCTTAACGATGTCTGTCAATGTTTCTAAACCCGACAAATGTCAATAAATTCCAGTGTTTGGCTTACGAGTACCTATCGTCATTTTTAACGAAACCAAAGCTTACGTTACGATCCTTCCAATACACATATATACCGCGAAAACCTTATTTCCGGTATAAAAGTTCTTCAGGTATTTGCTGAACCAGCTGAAAAATCGAGAAGTACCGCTTCAATCACGAGGATCAAGTGTCTCCGATGCTCGTCGGAGTTCGCACTCCACTCGGTCTCCCCGCGTTTGTAAGTGCACTGCGTTGGAACTTCCGTTCCCCGGTGAGGAGTTCCGCGAAGAGAACACCGAAAGTACAACCACTCGTGTTAAGCGAGAACTTTTCATCAAATACACCCACTTTCCACAAAGGCGAAGTACCAACAACTGCACGATGACTGGTACAGCCATAAACCGCTGTTCCCTTGAGGTCCCTTGCCGAGAAGCTTTCTTCGTCAAGAAAGAGAAAAATGACAACGTCGAAAGAAGAAGGAAACAAAAATCGTGGCACTTCGGGTCGAGCGAGCCGTGTACGTCCGGAGGAATGTCGGGGATTAAGATTTTTTCGTATTTCGCGAGAGGGCTTGGGAGAGGTCGTTTAGCACGGAGGGTATCGCTCAGGGAGGGATATATAGATACGGAGGGAGGGAGGGAGGGAGGGAGAGAGAACGACGATGACGAAGAGTGCAGACGAGCTGTCTATAAGAGAAAATACCACACACATGGTCGTAGAGAGAAGTCTCTCCGCCTGCTGGCATGTGCCATGGCAATCATTATTCCGTCTTTTATGTGTACCACCCTATGAGAGAGCGAAGGTAAGTACGACAGAGAGTGTATACGTATACGTGAGAGAGTATGCGTGTTCGTGTGTACACAGGTGCCTATTCAACGTTTGTGACTACTATAGTATTTATGAGCCGGGCGCGGCGATAAATTTGCATTCAAATTCCCCGCGCACCAGCTTTATATATGCGTTCCCATATACGCATACATATATGTGTATTTATATACGTACGCGTATATATCCTATTATACTTCCTGGACTCCCCATACATCCAGCCATGTAGCGTTTCAAATCCCACCCGCCTTTCCCCCGTGCCCCCTGTTCGCCCTTCTCACTCCACGTACACTCTCTGTGATGTGTACCGGTGAATTGTCAGACGTCCCGCAATGCTCCATCTGGATACAGTCCGAGGTCCCCGTCCAGCGCTGCTGAAAAGTCCACAAATTCTCGGTACACCTATGTGCAAAGTACACGACCAACTTCCAGGTAGGAAGAAACGGATGTCGTTGATACTTCTGGTAGGATTCGTATTGGGTTGGAAACTTGAAAGTGGGTCGTGGACAATGATGGCTCGTTGGATTTGTGTTTGATTTGAGAAAGAAAATTCGAAATCTTCATTGTCTTTTCCCGAAGAAGATCTAGGTTTCGTTAGGACGAAAGATCCATCTCATTTTTTCTTTCGGTTGCTTGTATTTATTAGCGTTTTGAATTTTGTTTCGTTTATATATGTATTGGCGTTGGGAATATCGTTGGATTTGTTTATTCGACATTGGGATCGTATTGGGCTTGAACTCGATTGCCGTTGGAGCCAAGTTCAATGTGTTCCTTTTTTTTTTTTTTTGATCATTGGGACTGAGTTCGTTCACGTTAATTGTTCAGGGTTTTTGCTGTTGGGTTAATCTTAGGTTTGCATTAATGTTCTGTAGGGGTGTCCCGAGGGGAACGCAAGGATCGTAGCATTGGTCATGTGGAAAATTTCAGTGTTTAGCTTCCGGGCGAGTTTTGTCAGAAGACGAGAAGAGGGGAAACGTATAGTAGCCGTCGTATTAGCGGATAACGGTACCGTCCGGTATTCCGAGACTGCTGTCGTCGTCCACAGGGACTCTTAAGTACACACACACACACACACACACACACACTCTCTCTCTCTCTTTCTCTCTCCCTTTCTCTCTTGCTTAACAACGACACTGCGCACATCGAGGATTTACTCCGTGCAGATGATTCTTCTCTAATTGCACAAGTTCAGCAGGTTTGCGGCGGTAAGACTAAACACGGGTGGGGACCTTCGGATTGATGAGATCAGCGAAGTACTTTACAAGTTTCCAGAAGTTCGTTTCATCGTCCAGCGATGCGCGTCCTCATGATCGACCAGTCGCTGATGTCGTCCATCTTCTTATGGTCGATCCATCTATTAGCGGGCCAAAATGTATCCGGGCATACACCGCCGATGGAGAGCCTTGGTCTTCTCATGTACGATGTCTCTACCGCATTTAAAAGACACACACATGTGCACAACGACGTACGCCTTGAGGGCGACAGTGGGGGGCTGATAGTTAGGAAAGAGAGAAAAATAATGTAAGCCGGCGTGCGCGAGCGAGCAAAGAACACGCGGGACAAGCAAATTGCACGTTATATGGCAAGCGCAAGTAAGAAATGGCTACTTCCACGTATACATGCGTGTACCGCCCTTGTGCACCAGCCCGATATTCCACTATGTTGATGCCAGTTCACCGCGGGGGATTTTACTCCTTCGTTTCTTAACGTCATCTCGAGCGCGCGGGCGCTCTTTACTTCCTTTCTTTTCTTCTTTTTTCTTATTCGTATATTTTTCTTTGTTTTATTTTTTGCGCTTCGTTGTATTTACATCTTCATGCCCAAGTGACTGTGCGGACAAAAGACATTCCGAACTCGTTGTATCAACGTAACGTTTGCTATCGTCACGTCTGGCCGTTGGGGCCTACATTTTTCATTTCCTTGAACACGAATCCTTGATTTTTGAACCAGAAACGTTCAATTATTGGAATTTAGACTTAGAAATTCCAAAATATTCGAGTTTGGACCCAGGAACGTCTAATTGTTGGCCTTTTCACTTAGGACCGTCAAAATATCAGAATTTATATAGCTAGGACCCTCCAAATACTGTAATTTAAACTTAGGACAGTCCGAATATCGGACTTTGGACCCAGGACCATCCAAATGTCGGATTTTTAATCCAGAGCTATTCAAATATTGGATTCTGTATTGGACCGTCAGAATATTAAAGTTTCGATGCAGAATCTTCTCAGTGTTCCAGCTTGGACCCAGAACTGTTCACGGTAAAACGGTCGTCATACAACCAAGCTGGCATTCGGGAAGAACTGATTTTGAAGTCTTCGGACTTCACGCGATGTTGCGTATGGGGACAATCGCCAGCTGTGAGCCACCAGGCTCAAAGTCGCATGTCTTAGATATAACCCTTCTTCGTTTATATACACATACTCGCTGTACGCATACATTATGTCGTCAATAGAGCGGAGATTGGAGTAAGCGACGACGCCGCGCCGACTGCCTCGTTTCTGGCTTTTACCTTGGGCACGCGAAAGAGAGAGGAAGAGAGATAGGACAGACGCCTATGAAAGAGAGAGGAAAAGGGGGGAGAGAGAGAGACAGAGCCTGTTGTCGACGAGCTGTTCAAGCACCGCGGCAACTCACATCACAGTACAGAAACTCCAGCATAGGGTGTTCTTCTCTCGCATGACTATGGGGCAGCAGGAGCCTGCGGAACTTTGATACAGAAGGAGAGGCGTGCGCGCGGCGCTCTTTTGCTCTCCGCTCTCGCGCACGGCGTAACGACACTGAAAGTGCCGGCTGCAACGCGCGTATATACATCTACGACGTGTTCCTGTTCTACAGACACATGTACGGGCAAAATTATGGCCTTCCAGGAATAACAGTGCGAGGAGAAACGATACCGGATGATACCATTGTTCGCGAAGCTACTCAAAAAAAATAGTTACAATAATCGTCGTTTTGTATATTTGCCGCTGTTTTTTGGAAAAATAATAGTGACAACGTCCATTAGTTTGAAAAAATGATTATCGATTTCTATATATGTATAAGTGATTCCAATAACAGTAAATAATAATTTTTTATCACCTTTTTAGCATTTATATATTTTAAAAATTCGATTTTTACTATTATTCAAAAATATTTTCAATATAATATCTATAAATATCATCATTTTTTGTAAAATATATAAAATCGATGAAATAAATAAATTTTTTTAATTCGCTGCTTTATTTCTTCTATTGGCTAGCATTAAAAAGTGAGAGGTCGGAACGAGCTTGAAATTTGTCATCTGAATTTTGAAAATTTGTTGCCTACATTTGGTATCTGAATCCGCAGCGCGGATTTCATAAAAACTCAGACTATTGCAAAAATGTTTGGTAATACATTGGTAAAATTAAAAAAGAAAATGTTTAGATGAAAAAAGAAATTTTTTTGAAGGTATATTTGCTATTGAAGGCAACACATTTGTTATCCAATTACAAAATCCCTGAAGTACCGAAACTTTATAAATTCTGCAAAAATAAAAATAAAACAGCAATTGATTAAAAAACCGTTGCAGAAAATGAAGAAGAATCTCGACTTGAAAAATTTCGTAAAATCTATAAAAATCACGACCTTCGTTTTGAGCAATAGCTATCCGTTCGCCACGATGTATCTAGAGTCTCTACTTTATTATACAGCTCAATTTCGTCTACAAAACCGCACTCGTCAATCCGCGAATTACCTAAATATACATTTAAAAATTCACGTTCCGAAAGTTGTCCAGTCTCGTTGGAAATTTTGTTGATTTTTTCGTTTCTGTCCTTTCGTCGTGTTTCTATTTTTTTTTTCTTCATCGAATCCTCGTGCCGCGAGTGAAGAATCGGTGAATATCATCTCAAGTATGCTCGAAGTGAATTCCCTTTTCTTGGGGGTTATTACACTCGAGAGGTATCGAGCTGGAACTCTGTGTCTGTGGAGCCACGACCAGAAGCGAATCAGTCTCGCAGGGCCACACACGTTGAGTGCTCTTTTCTCGCAGGGAGCGAGAGAGAGAGAGAAATAGAGAGACAGAGGAAAGTTCTGCAAAAATGGCGAAGAGAAAAGTTCATGTTACAGATGCAGAGAGAGAGAGAGAGAGAGAGAGAGAGGAAGGAAGATGGATCCTGGGCAAAAAGGAAGCGCAGCATCTCTCCGTAGCGGTGCTCTCGGCAGCGAGAAATGCAACACATTGCAAATATATCATATACGAGTAGATGCGCTCCGTGACCCTCCAAGATTTACCTCTCTTTCGTTTCCTCGACCCAAGCGAGCGCGTCTCGCTCTCGCTCACTTTGCGAGGAGACTGGTGCTTTGAATCGCTCGTTTGGGCTGAAAAGGATCTCGTCGGCGAGCAATCTTGCCTCTTTCGCTTTTCCTCAACGAGGATGTATACGTACAGACAATACTTCTCTCTCTCTCTCTCTCTTTCAGTGTTCCTCCGTCTCTCTCACACTCGGCCGTCTCTCCCGATCTTGGCAACGTGGGTGGTTAACGCATCTGGCGCTACCGCGGAAAGATCCTGCTGATCGCGAATACCGAATCGCTACCGCGAATTATACCTCATATATTTCGGTGAACGGTGAGTTCGAATTCACTCAACATCGAGGACGTCATCGCAGTAGCCAATCGCGAGCATACTCAATCTCACGTAAACTACAAGCTCTTGAACATGATTTTTGGACGTAGCCAAGCTTATAAACGCGAAAGCAGTAATCGAAGCAACGTCCAGATGCAATGAGAATTATCTTCCAATTTCACAAATTTTCCTTCACAAAAATCGTTGTCGAAATACCTGAATCATATTTGGAGAATCATTCAGGAATCTAGAGATTCGAGTTTGACACAAACATAATTTCGTTAAACATCGGACAACGAAGAAATGAAAATAAATTTCGTTGTTTTGGAACGCTGAAAACTTCAATCCTACGGGGAAGGTCATTTTCAGGATCGTCCGGTCTGAAAAATGAAGGAATCGTTCGATAAGAGCTTCGAGGGTCGTTCACCAAACGGATTTACCGATAGCCGGCTCTCCGTAGATAGAACGGATTGAAAAGGTCCCCCCGTTTGTGGACCAGGAAGTGAATTGGCTTTTTGTTGGAAGATCGCTGGAGCCGAATAGGGCACACATATGGAGAATAAACGGAGGAGCGATAAAGGATACGAAGCAGCGAGGAAGAGGAATAGATCGAGATAGAGGAGCTCTAAAAGAGCCGAAAGAATCGTAGACGTTTTTGCTTCTACATTGAAGCTGGTTGAATAAGAATACGAGAGATGGAGAGCCGAAAGAGACGGAGAGAACGAGGATGAGGAGGATGAGGCAGAGAAAGTGAGATAAGCACAGGAAGGATTGCGGAAAGGAACGCAAGATGCGTATCCGAGGGACGCAACTCCGGGCCTTCCGCGGTGTACGAGATTTGCGCGACATACCGCAAAGAGATTCTCTTTTGCTGGAACGCACGAATACATCACTGTGTGGGTACCTCCAGGGTATACAAAGGGCAACGGCTAAAGGGAGAGCCACCGAGCTACACTAGCCCGTAAGTAGAAGCGCGGGGTGCGAATGGCGTTAATTTATTATCTTGAAAGTACGAAACGTGAAAGAGAGAAGGGAGAGAGAGAGAGAGAGAGAGAGGAAGAGAGAAAGGAAGAAAGAGAAAATGAGAGAGAAAGCGACACCTCTCGTTCGTGCAAGGATTTCACCGCAGCATCTTGGCTGAGTTGATCGTTTCCTCATCCACTCCCTCCGTCTTTTCGTCTCCCTGACATGCTCCTTTTCTTCTATTTTTCTATTTTTCTATTTGTCTATTTTGCTCTTTTTCTTCTATTTCTTCTATATTTCATCTCCTCGCTTACGTCGTTCTCGTTACTAATTTGCTTCTTTCTCTCCACTCTTTTTTCTGATCCACTTTTTCTTTCGCTTCTTCGGATTTCTCGTTTTCAGTTATTTTTCTCTCCCCCAGTTTATTTTTTTTTCATTATTATTCATCCACTCTCTGTTTCCATCTTCAAACTTTTCGTCTTTTTATTCTTCTTCACCCTAGATGCCTAGTTCCTTTCCGCTATTTCCTCCCTCTCATTAAATTTTCTTTTCCTCTTTCATTTTTCTTCGTACCTTTAATTTCTTCCCCCGCCCTTCTCACCCTCCAAACGTTTCCAAACGTTTTTGCTTCTTCTTCCTGTTCTTCCTCTTCCTTCTCTCCATCCTCATCATCAAGGACTACGTTTTCTTCTCCCCGGTGATAAAAGGATAAGCACGCGACACGAGTGCCATACAGTCGTGCCAATCGCGGCTCGTGCATATTCATAGACGAACGCGAGCGAGCGCACGCGCTTGCCGCACACACACACACGTACACAAAGGGCGCCACTCGTCCCTCTCGGTAGACGATGCTCTCCCGGGAAGGAGAGCATCGCCGCTCCTGATCGAGGGTCCCGTGACTTTATTCCCCCACACCCAACCACCCCCATACCCCTTCTCGCCACCCTCGCCTTGATAAAATCGATCTCGCGCGCACGGCTCACTTCCTGGAGTACTAATAGACTCCTCTTTCCTTGATCAAACACAGAGCTCTTGTCACGTCCGTCCCCGAGTGCGAAATAGCCTTGCGGAAGTGTTATTTTCTCGTTGCCTTTTTCTGCGCGTTGGCTTTCGCTTTATTCGTATTTTTTAAAAATCATTTTGTACACATTTACCAAAAAAAACATTCGTTTAATTTTTTAAAGTTAATTCGGGTTTGATTATTTGGAAACAATAATCATTTCTATAATGATTATATAAAAATTGACAAACGTAGAGAAACATTTGAAATCAATACAAAATAATAAACATTATACATCATGAATTTCTAAAATGAATCAGTTAAAAATGAGTTTTAGAAAATCTGTTTTTTTTTAATAGATATTTTCCCTTCGCTGTAACTCGGGTTTAATTATTGAAAAGATAGAAATTTAAGTACATAATCATAGGATATATAATAAACATACGAAACAAATAAATTCGAAAAGAAAACCTATACCTATGCTAACATAACCTATAGCTAACATAAGTAGTGAGTAAAAACGAAGTTATCGATAAATCGTCCAAATAAGGGTTGCAGCTAAAAATAGATCAAACATTCTAACCGACACTCTTAGTCTCTCTTTCTCTCTTTCTTTCTATGATTCGCATATTATAGGACGGTCAGAGGAAAGGGCGAAAGAGTTCGAAGTGCAAATTTATGTATAAATGTTTTTATACAGATTCTGAAACACACGTATATATAATGTGTTTACGTGTAGGTGAGCGCAGCCTCCTTAGAAGGCTAGAAACGTGTTAGTTGGACATGACGATATTAATAACCCATTCTGGTGAATCGGTGTAACTGTATAATGTCCCACGGGGGCCCTCTCTATGCACAATTTGCTCTTTGGTTGGTACATAAGGTGGGTGGGTTGAGGTACCTACATCGCGCGCGAACTTTGAACCCCCGGTGTGTACGAGACTCACCATTTTGTGTCCCTTTTTCGCCTCGGGAAAAGACCAACCGACGAGAGAGGATTGTTCACACACAGCGTATTTTCTCGTGCTCTTCTCGTGGGACAGAGAGAGAGAGAGAGAGAGAGAGAGAGAGAGAGAGAGAGAAGGAGAGAGACTCGTAACTGTACTCCTCGCGCGTCGCTCTCACGGGGTATAACCCTCTTTCGTCGTCTTCTGAAGCACCTCCGTCCACCGACAATTTTCATTCTTAGACCAAGCAGAGAATGTACCGGTGCGACGGTCAAGTACTCTTCCTTCTCTCTCTCTCTCTCTCTCTCCCTGTTCATCTTTTTTTTCTCTTGCACCGGTCTCTTCATCTCCACATTTCATATTCTTTTCATTTCGCAGAGATGAGCAGAATTGAAGAAATTTGATTTACCGCCATTCGCGTCGTGCGTCGTCGTAAATATCTTTTTTTCTTTCTTTTAAAGAAAAGGGTCATTGTCTGAGTGACCCAAATAAGCGTTTCGATGGGAAACAATTTGCGTCGAAAGTTTCGTTGTTTTTTTTTCTTTTTTCTTCTCCTCGTAATCGCAACTAGCCAGCATCTGTTTGTTGGAAAATGAAAAATGAGGATGTCTCTGATCTTCGTTCAATTACGTAGCCGGTTCGATGGTACTCTATCGATACGATATTGGTATTCCCGTATTCGGTTCAACCCACTGCGAACATTTGGCGAACATCCTGAAATTTAATTGGCTCGAATAGAATTATCCGAAAGATACGGAGTATCGTATGGATTTCGCGCGCTCAAGATTTCCGTTGCAACGGAATCAAAAAAAAAGAAGAGAAATAGGCAGGGGCAGCCGATACGGCTATTCCACGTATCGTTTGTGTCTCTCGATATCTTCGGCTATCGTCGACCCGTAGCTCCTTACTACTGAGCACAGAAGCTTATAGAACATCCTCTCTCTATCTATCTATCTTTCTCTCCCCCCCCCTCCTCCTCCTCCTCCTCCCCCCACACACACACCGATGCACATAGAGATTCACCTGGCATGTTCACCAAACAATAAACGTTAAAGACATATAGAAGGAAGGAAAAGAGAGAAAGAGAGAAAAGGGTGGTGGAAAGAGAGAAAAGGGTCCAAAGAGAGGCGCGCACAATCGCAAGAAAGACGCGAGACAAAGAGAGGACGAGAATAATATCGGTATCGCGATATCTCACGGCAGTTGCCGCCATTAAGACCAGATTGCGCTTTCGCGGTGGTCTCTTATGCCTATGGGGTTATTACCAACGAGAAGCACTCTGCCACCCAGTATATATCCAGGTGGGTGTGCCCATTGGTTGGCTAGAATCGGACGACGTCGACGACGAGATCAAGAGAGAGAGAGAGAGAGGGAGAGAGAGGGAGAGAGAGAAAGAGAAAGACGAAGAAACGGAAAGAGAAAAAGAGAGAGAAAGATTGTTTTCCATCTTTATCATACGTGTGTATGTGTGTGTTTGTTTCAAGATCTCTTTTCTATTTTTCACAGAGGCATACGTACACGTACGCCGCGGAGGAAATGGATAGATTGTGACACGACCGTGCAATCTTTAATCTACGTACGAGTGTTGTTCCGCCTGTGGAGGCGGAAGCGGAGCCTCTATCAATCCGCTGCCTCAATTTTCCTACCTTTTTGTTTTTCCTTTTTCGTCCATTTTGCCGTGGAACTGTACGCGCACTCTCCCTTTCTGACTCGCCCGCTCGGAAATCTCGATGAAAACGTCAATCTACAGCCAGTTGGATGTTGCGGTTGCATTGAATATCCGCTGGTCGCGCGTGTGCCTCTCCGAATCTAATATTCCTTGGTTGGAACTACAGTCGCTTGGGTTAGCCTCGCGGAGGTTCGTGTTCAAGATCCTAACGAGATTTTCAATATGTATGACTTCGATGTGAAAAAAAAAGTCAAGCTGAGACTTCAAAACTGCTCAGCCAAACTTATAACCTATCGATGTTGCGTAATACTTTGGACAGGGTGATCCAAAAATCGAGTTTTCGATCCTCGTTATTGATTACGACGAATACAGTCGTGAGAAATGAAGACTTTTTTTTTATCGAAGGAGTTACTGAATTCAAAATTCTCCCAAATATTTAAATGATCGGTTCGACAGCTGTTGACGAGTCAACAGTCCCGCTTCGGAAAATCATTGGATTCGGGAAATTAAAAAAAAAGCGTTTCGACAATCCTCATCAAAGAAAATTACGACTTTTTTCCCATAAACGACAGTGATGGACTTAAATGTTTATATCTCGTAAATTATTTAGTGAAAAATTCGAAAAGAATTCACGTATTATATTCTATATCATTATTATTAATATTATTATTATTATTAGTATTATTCAAGAACTACTATTTATTAATCATTATTATTCAAGACCTATCAATATCAAGAAAACAATTACCGTAAAACTATCAGTTCTCAAATTTTCAAGAATTTTGGGGATGTTTTAACATCCATCCAGTAACGCTTCATTGTCAGCTAACAATCAGCGCCCAACGTCAACTCCATAGCCAACAGATAGCCCGCGCGAGACTCTGAATGGAAAGAAACGTTTATATATATTTTTTTTTTTGGAAAGCACTTCTGAGGAATTCGTTGCGGCAACATCTACGACGTAAAAAAAATGAGGGAAGGCTAAGACCGCGTATAATCCTATCCGCCTAATTTTCCAATGTCCCTCACACGTAGTTTATAATCCTCCAAGTCCGAGATGTTTTTACCGGATCTCTCCTTTCTCTCCTTCACACTTCTTGGCGTTTCCAGCCTTCCCTTCACCCCGACCAGCGCCGCGCAACCCCTTAACGCCCGGTCTCGACGAGGCCCCAGGAAAACTGTACACCTGTTTGAGCACTTGTACAAACAAGCGCCCCCTAGGCCTAGATTCAGTTTAATCCGATTACGCCAAGCTGAAGCTCAGCGAGAGAAAACTTGCTCCATTCTCTTGGGAGCACTCGCGACGTGTATCCTCATCTGCAGGTTGAATGAAGCGTCGAAAGCGAATTAAACGTTCCGAGGAACACGAATCCGAAGCAACGAAGTCAGACGTACATAGAAGGAGATAGTTCTTACGAGCGGCTTGAAGACAAGTATTTTGCGACCGAAACAGCCGCCTGACGGCGTCTCGAGCGATCAGCTGTTATGGACGACCGCCGCAAAGTTAGCATCACCGCCAGTTTGAGTAATCGACTTGTCAAAAAATATTCTCGAATGGTTTTTTTGCATTTTTCCAGTCTAATTTTGTACTTTTGACAAATACTCGGGCATATTTGTAATCAGCTGAAAAATTTCGATTGGAGATTCGACGAATATCATCGAAATTTCGTTGAAAGCACCGCACAGGGCAAAAAAATCGTGTTTTTAGTAGTTTTTTACGATTTTTTCATGGAAATTTTCGGTTTTGGGGGAAATTAATGGTCGATTCGTACTCAGGGGGTCAAATTACATCGTAATGGACCATAAAAAAAAATATTAAAAATCCAAATTTTTTTTCGATTTTTCGGCAAAATAAGTTTTTTCACTAAATCACTGATAACTTTTTTCCCTTTAGGATTTGATGCTCCATTCTGCGCTAAATCTCTTCGTTATGATTTTCTCTTCAAAATGCTTTTTCAATCATTAAAATCCGATGATTTTTCGATTTTTGGCAGAATTTCAAAGTTGGACCATCGATTTTCGCAAATTTTTCCATACATACCCCTTTGCCTCTTTT
>JAPYZI010001097.1:0-49095 GCA_030523105.1 Ophioninae sp. A BG-2022a | reverse complement strand
TATATATATATATATATATGTAACTTTTCTAAGTATTTGCATTGATTTTAATATCTACAAAATTCATTGGACAAAAAAAAAGAACTATTACTATTAGTAATAATTAATTCAATATTTATATATTGATTATTTATTATTACTTTATAAATAAACACGTTATAATTATATACACATATTTATGAACATGGACAGTAGGTAAAAAAAGTAATAGTAAGTAATTGTACTCGTCTATTTCTAATTTCCCTTTAAAAGCAAAAACAAGATCCTTTAGCTGATTTTTGTTACATGTTATCCATTTGGAATCATGGGAAAACAGGAACAAAAAAATGAAGCCAAGTTAACAACAATTTCGTGCGAGGTGTAAAAATACCCTGTTCAAACCCCCCTTCGCCTGTTCCTCCTTATAAAATCTCATGGTGAAAAAGGAGCACTAACGGATCAATAATCGCGACGAAAACGAGTGCAAAAAAAACGAGTGTTGGAAGGGATGACAAGCGATGCGTTCTTTTCATTTCTAGAAGCATGCGGTCGTTCGAAAAATGATAATATTAAAAATACTATAAGACTAGGTGCGTAAGAAATAGAGAGTGAAATTTACCCTGAAGCATGTTGTGATCGTTCTCCTCATCGGTGAGACATCGAACGCTGTTGATCGATGACGACAGCAGACTCATTTTTCCTGATGTCTTTTAATCTCCTTCGCACAACGAAAAATCATATATATCCCTCTCCACTTCGGGATCACAATTTTTAATTCGGGGTTTTTCGATCGTATTTCGAAAATGGCGTGCACCAAGCGTGTATATTCGAACACGACGATGTCCAAAAAACGAGACTGACGATTTTATATTGCAAAGAAACAACAACAGAAATATATATGTATTTATATATATTTAATAGGGTTTTAAGGCCGATTTGCCTATTTTTTATTCCTTTTTGTCTCTGGTTCACTGCTTGATTTCTCGTTCCTCGATTTCGGATTTTCAATTATTTTCCCGATGTTTTCAACCCTTCAGCGGGTTTCCGCTGTTTCATGACGACGCTCGTTTTAAGTTTGATCGCGTTTCGTTTTTTATCCTTTTTTTTTGTTTTCTCTTAAACAATACAACGCGAGAGGTCGGAGTTGAAGAGGAACGAGTCTTTCGGTTTTTCAGCCTCGTATTTACTTTCACTGGTTACTGGGTATGCCGTGGTTATAACGTGGCACGACTGGACGAGACGACCCTGAATCCAGTTTTCTGGAATACGATGGTTTACGTGGAACACAGAGAGAGAGAGGTCCTTCTCGGTGGGCGAACGGGAGACGACGCATCCCAGAATTCCACCCCGCGTTCAATAAAATTCTCCCTTTATCATATCTCGCTCCCGGTTAGCTTGAGGCATCTTCGAGATTGCCGGAATAAAAAAAAACGGTATTTAAGGTATTATCAGATGGACCGACGGGCAAAATATTAGTCCAAAATTAGGAAATCGTAGATTTAGGAGTTTGGATCGCGTCATACATTTTTATCTTTACGAATTGCTCTTTTCATTATAATTCAACGTTTATAAATATTTCTTTCTCATTTTCAATAATATTTCAAGTCCAATTCGATCGAACTCGAATAAACCCAATACAAAATTTCTCAATTTTTTAATTTAATGAATACGTTCGGATAATCTTATTATTATCGGTAATCACCCAAAAACTTTATCGGTGATATCCAATTGACTTTCCCAATGATTGCTGATCGGTTCACAGTTGAAATAAGTTTTTCATTATTTTATAAAATGACTGGCAAACGTGACAAGGTAGTCTATTTTTTTGGAACTTAGCCTTAATTAATCGCTCGATCCTGTATCTTGACGGTATAATATTTCTAGGATTAATGGCAATGCGGTTACATTCGTTTTGCAACCGTTAATGTCTGCTGAAGCTGTTTTCCATAAACGGTCGTTCTGTACACATATGTTTATAACTACTAAATTATTTAGTGAACAATTCTAAAATAATGCATGTATTATTATTATTATTATTATTATGACTCGATTGTTCTAAAACTTATTAAATGATGTGGTAAAAAATTTAATATAATATATGTATCATTGTCCTAATAACAACAATCATTCGTCAAATTTTCATGAACTTCATAGTTTTTTTTTTTAAATCCATCCAGTAATACCTCAAACCCGTATTCATCGTTACAGGATCCGTTTGCTTCTAGTAATTGAAGTGGCAGTTTCCAGATCAACTCTCCGGGATCCCCCAAGCATATGTGAGTATTTTTTTCTTTAAATATACACCAAAAGTATCATATTTTTGCAACCGTTGTAAACTTAAATAAAAGAAACGTGGACGCAAGTATGGAAAAGGAAAAAGAAATAAAATGAATATTTAAAAAACATATTAATAGAAAATATATGTAGAAACGAACAAAAGATAAAAAATATTGCTAGAAAATATACCTTTTAATTAATATTAATTATAGTAAATGTTTAATTACTAATTATTAATAAAAATGTCGAACTGATAAAAATGCTGAAATACATTAATTTTAATTAATAGGAATTAATAGAAAAAAGTATTAATCGAAAAAATGATAAAAAATAAATCATCGTCTCACCACATATGCATTTTTCGTAGTTTTTATTTTTTTTTTTCAAAATAGCAGAAAAACCCCATAACTACGAGTACAAAATTTTGAGTACAAAAAAGTGTTCCTCCCTTTTCACGATTTTATTTCGAGGATGAGGTCAGGAGGGAGGGGGGATGTAAAATAAATTAAAAAAAGAAGAGCCGAGGACGGTCCGGTAGTTTTTCAATGTTTTATCGAGAGCCAGAAAATGAAAGATGGCGAGTGCCCGCGAATGGTTTTTTTCCTTTTTTTTGCACGTAAACTCCTAGAAGAAAATGTCAATAAAATCGAGCACTCACTCACTGTATGTGCGGCACGTACAAGGAAAAAGAGCGGATGACACGCTCAGGATTCTTCGAGCTACCGGAAGCCTCTTTATTTTTTTTCTGGGTTGGCTTTCAAAAATCGGTTGGATATAGAAAATGAGGAACGTAAACACGACGAGCACACCGCGTGCTGTCCATTCACTGCCGTTGAAACGTCCAGTCGACGCATGACGCGCCCGGGGAAGACGACTTTTAACACGCGCGCCCGCGCGCATACACACACACAGATACATACAGACGCGCGCGCACGAATTCACTCGTACTTCCCAGCCTTCGTTTTATTTGCTACCAATGCGAAATGCGCTCGGGCGCGCACGCGTGTGTCTGCGTGTGCGCGCGACGCTCCGCTCGCCGAGAGTTCCACGACGACGATCAATAAAACACTACGCTCGGCGACTGCGCCCCGCAGACTGTTTCTACAGTTTTTCCATCTCCAGAAACCTCTCTTTTTATTTTTTCACTCTATTCCATCACAATTGTTCGCGTCAGTCGACGTGGCACGAAACCACGTTTTCTTTCTTTTTTTTTCAATTTCTTTCGAACTTATCCTGCTTGTTGAGCAGCTTTGAACAGCCACGGTCTTCTGGTGATTCCAAGTGATTACACTTTGGAATATTTGATTTGTCACGTCACTATCCGTGTTGTAATATTTTTAAATGTAGCATTGTTATTTTCTTCAACTTTTTATTGGTTTTTTGCAATCCTTTTTTGCGAATCTCTGATTTCAATGAGAGAATCATTTAATGCAATTTCATCATTATTTGTCGCACGAGCTTGTTTGCGAGATGTGGTGTGGGATCATGTATTTTCTTTTTTATTTTCCGACGTTGTCGAACTGAGCACATTCGTGGACGAATAGCTCGAGAAAATTCCTTGTCCCTGTAGCTTTATTTTTTCGCACTTGTTCCATTCGATTTTTATTCGTCAGCGTTGGTGTTTCGATTTATGAGGTCAATCATTTTTTTAAAACTATTTCTTAATTTTGTGAAGTACGTTTTGCAATCAAAAGCTTTTGAACTACTTATTTATTTAATGCAATCATTAATTTACTACATTATTTATTTTTAATTCTTTATGCAGCATCCTATTCGTTCAGCTTCCAAATGAACTTTTTATATAATTGAACAAAATGTTTCTACTTAAATTACTATTAACAGATTTTTATTATGATAAAATATATTTTTTATATCGTTTATCCCGATTTAAGGAAAATCAAATATATTGTTATTCACACTGATAAATGTATATTAAAAAAAAAGAAATTCCTGTTTGTATATTATATTATATGCAATCGATAATTGTTTTTATTGCAGTTAACATTTTCACATTTTCAGTAATCACTTGCACTTTTACTATAAATGGATATTTAATAAATTATATAATATTCGATACAATATTATTATTAGTTACATTTCCGAGTATATTATTATTATATTATTATTATTAAAAAATATTGTTATTATGATATATTTATTGCACATATTGCGATGTTTACGATAAAAAATCGTGTTTATCAATGAGAATTGCGAAAAATGACCGAGAGCCCAAGTACGAGAATACCGGTGTTTGCACAACGAGTTTCATGAGAGACAGACTTTGTTCTTTGGTACCGTGAGGTTTTTCTCATTCCTCTCTCTCTCTCTCGCTTTTTAACGCGGCTGACCTTGCAACCGATTGCAAAAACGAAGTTTATCGCGTCAGACCGAAGGACCGCGACGAGGCCATGAGTTACCGAGAGTGCGCCACCGAACGGGTTATCGACAATTTCGTCGCGAAGCTGGACGATAACGATCGAGTCTGTCGACCACGAATAAATACTCGAAACAACAAAAATTGTTCTACGAAAGAATTGATTTTTCGGAATTTCTGCAAATATTTATGTAGACTTGGTGAACCGGCTAATTAGACGCAGTTCTTTTATCTAATTTTCTTTCTTTTCCTTACGAGCCCTCTTAAATTCGTCCGGAAGTTACGTTTACATTTTTCTCTGGATTTTACCTGTTGAAGACGGAGGTCTCGATTGTAAAACGCGAAACGATCGCGGTGGGGTAAAAAAAAGAATACAGCCTGGATAGTCTTCGACGATTACAGCGACGACGACTTGGTATCAAGAGAAGATGAGAAAATTAATTCGTGAACTTCTGAACGGTAAAAAGTCATGTATGTCCGGAGAGAAAGTGGCCAGCGACTAGCGAAAAAAAAACTTCAACAATTTTCACTCAAACGTTCAGAATGATTCGCAGCGTTAACGAAACTCAAAAGTGCGCGGATAGAAAATAATGGAAGCACGAGAAAACTGGTAAAAAAGTTACGGTACAGCGAGACAGTCTTCAGACCGACGTTTATTTATTTCTAATCAATATCGGACTTTCTCACTCTCTCGTTTCTGCACACGAACCAACGTTTACGCGAAAACGTTAGCAACTTTGTGGACAATTGTCCGAATGCACATTCACCGAAAAACGGAAAAACGAGAGAGTCGGGGACGGGGGTGTCGGGAAGTAAAAACTTGCAAGGGATATGATGGAAACTAGAGAATAATAAAAAATAATAACTAGTAGTAATAATTGGATAAAGTTCCGAAAAGCCTATACGCCGGTTCGACTTGAAATTTGGTATACTTACATTTTTTGGTCTCCTGAACATAAATATAATAATCAAAATTCCCGCAAACCTCATCTTCAAGGTCAAATATCTTTTGAGCGGTTTTCCTAGGTTATTTCAACAACTATCGATCTCAGACAAGAATATTTCAAGCGGAAGTTGTCGATTATGCAAAAATGCATATTTTATATTGTATACATTTTTTTTCTAAAACCATTTTTGTTCGAGAAAAACACGATAATTCTGAAACCAATTTGTATATCCTGGTAGAGGAAATGAAATTTCCAATTGTTTCCAACCCAAACAAACTCAATTGTGGGATGTTCAGAATCTTGGAGTGTGTAGAACACGTGGGTGGGCACAGGGCACCTCGGATGAGTGCGTGGAATCGCCGGATACATTCGGACAAAAAACTTAAAACCCAAAAACCAAACCAAGATGAAAAAACACAAAATATGAAAAGCACTTTAAAGACCAACCTCCGTCGTCGCGAGGTAAATTGCGTCAGTAAGCTATGCCGAAGCCAATGGAGTTCTGGTAAAGAACGATCTACTGTATAAACTAAATAAAACAAACATCAACTGCCGTCGAAACAAAATCCAACAAATTCGGCTATATTGATTCGTAGAGTGTGTAGTTCACTGGGGTTAGTTTCTTTTTTTCTGGTTAAGTTGGGAATTATTGAGTTTTTCTCGGACAAAAATGGTTTTAGGAAAAAGATATGTAGAATATAAAACATTCATTTTTGCATAATCTATAACTTTTCTTTTAAATATTTTCATTTCAGATCGACAGTTGTTGAAATAACCTAGAAAAACCGCTCCAAAGTCGACTTGTTTGAGTTTTGACCTTAAAGATGAGGTTTGCGGGAATTTTGATTATTATGTTCGTATTCAGGAGACCAAAAAACGTAAGTATACCAAATTTCAAGTCGATCCGGCATATGGCCTTTTCGGAACTTTACCCTAATCATGATTAGTAATCAATGTATAAATAATTCCCTAAATATTAGGTGTAGTAAAAAGAAATCCATTATTGTCTGGGGTCAACCAATCGCAAAACTGTCGGATAAGTTTGTGTAGTACGAAATCTCATTTTTCTAACGCCATATAGTGTAACCCGATCGAACTGATACAACGCGAAATACAGATAACTAAAGCCATTTATTGGAAAAATCATGGATTTCTTTTTACTATACCTAATGGCTGTAATTCAACTAAACCGTACCAAAATTTTAACCAATCGTCTCTTCCATTTGTACCAAACCGTACACCAATACTTCGATCAGATCGTCCTTTTCACAATCGTTGTATTCTTTCAATACTCAAAATACTCAAAAATACTCAATACTCAAAAATGTACCCCTAATAAATTCAATTTCATTTTCTCGATTCGAGATGAAAAAATCCACAAAAAAAGAAAGGATACGAATTGGAAATTGGATTTTTGGTATAAAATTCCCTTACACCTAAGACAAATTTTTCACAAATCAAATTTCCCGTGACACTGGAATTTAGTCATTGCAGGCACACAACAAGTAGCATAAGTGTGCTACGTAAATATACCCAGAGAATTCCTTTGCGATTTTCCATAACCTCCAACCCAAATTGGTGATTCTAGTTCCACAAGTTTCTTCGGTACGATGGCTTTGGCGGAGCCTAAAATTGTCAGATTGCGTTTCATAGCTGAGCGCGAGCAAGTATGATTTCCCAAGATCGGTTAATGTATGAAGGCAGTTTTGGTAGCCGTATAACGGTTATTCGTCCAAGATATGAATTATTGAACGATCGTGCGTCTAACTCTAAAATATCCTTTTGGCCATGGATGCGAATCAGCGAAGCCACTTTATCACGAGGATAGAGACACCCCGTTGCGATGGTGATCTCTTCACGAGAGATAGCTAACGGACAAACGTTACACACGCGCGCGCACACACCGAGCCCTGAAGCCCCCCCACTACGTGACTTGCAAAAGTCGTAAGTACTTCTTCAGAAAGAGAAGAGGCGGAGGGGGCGGGGGATGAGACGTACATGTTTGAAATGCACACCGCTACCAACAGGTGCCGACATTCCGGACGAATGCAGTTATGAATTCCGAACACCTATGCCTCCACGATAATACTAGTATATGGGGGGAAGTATACGAAGCTCATCGGGGTTCAACTGACCTCGTGAACCTCGCTCGCAGGATCTTGAATCTTGAACGAATCACTCTCTCTCTCTAGCTGTCTTTGCCTCTCGCTTTGTCTCTCTTCCCTCGCGAGACCTTACACTCTTGCAGGATCTCGCTATTATAGACTCGATTTCCCGATCGTGATTTCTGCATTCTTCTTTCATTCTCTCTCCCTCTATATATATATCTACACACATACATATAAGAGATTTGTTCAAAAAGTAAGGTGATTTTTCAAATTTTACGTGCTACGTACATACGATTTTCGATTTCTTTGTTCGTTGTGTTGGTATACATGTCCCCAACATATGTTGACATTATTAGTTGTTTCGCATATCTAGTTTGTTTTCGATAGATATAAAGGTAAGATGTGCTTTGGTGTGCTTGGCGATTGTTCTGCTATCGAAAACAATAATGCACCTGCTCACGCATCGTTGCTCGCTCGTGATTGTTTTGGCAAAAAAAAACAGCGTAATCATGCCTCAGCCACCGTATTCACCGCACTTGGTCTCTCGCGACTTTTTTCTGTTCCCAAAAGCGAAAAGAGCCATGAAAGCACAAGTGAGCAGAGTTGGCAACAACTAGTTATTTTAGTACCGAATGGGATCATAGTTACTCGTTATAAATGTATCGCGCAACTAGAATCCGATCGATAATTTGTTACCGATGTTACGATCTCTATGAATGGTTCGATATGTTTGTCACCAGTATCAAAAATTTTCTCGGTTTTGGATATGTTTGTAACGAGTAGCCGATAATTCCTCGATGCTTAATACTTTTGTAATGAGTAACGCAAGTGTTCTCAATACTCCATACTTTTGTAACGAGTAATCAAAATTTTCTCGATACTTGATATACAAGTTCCGAGAGAAAAAAGCCAGTGAATAAGTGTGCATGAGGAAAAATGGGAAAGAATCAGGAAGAATGAGGGTGACTGAGAGGTGAGGGAGAATAAGTGAAAATGGTGTCGCATGATAACGAATGTGTGAGGATGAGAGAATAAAAGAGAATAGAGGGTGCAAACGAAAAATAATTCACAAGTCACCTTTTTTAACAAAATTTGTAATAAATAACTATTCGACGACTATCGATTGAATTCTAGTTGCTCGATCCATTTGTATTGAGTCAAAACTAACGCCCAATATGAATTCCGAACAACTCTGGTATCGAGTATCGAGGAATTTTTCGTTACTCGTTACAGAAGTATTGCGTATTGAGAAAATTTTCATTACTCATTACAAAAGTATCGAGTATGGAGAGAATTTTTGTTATACATTACAAAAGTATCGAGAGTCCAAAAAATGTTGGTCAATCGTTACGAAAGTATCAAATATGGAAAACAATTTTGTTACTCGTTACAAAAGTATCGAGCGATAGATAGAGATCGCTACTTTGGTAATGAAGTATGGAATAAATTTAGATTGCTCGATACATCTGTATCGAGCCAAAACTAACGCCCGATATGAATTTCGAACAACTATGCATCTGAGGGAGATTACTTCGAAGGGGACGAAATCGAAATTTATGAGTAAGTAAATATTTTTCGAGGAAAATAAAGTCACCTTATTTTTTTAACAAACCTCGTATAAGTGCCCGATACTTTTGGCGAAGACTGTACGTGTGTGTACGGTGCACTGATCGAGCTCGGGGCATTTTACGATAAGGATGCTGCAAATTGAAACTACGATAGGATCGTGACGTTTTGCTTCCGGGTAACAAGCTCGTTGAGGACTCGAGTACAACCGATGTGGCGAACCGATGATGCTGCGATCCAACGATCGTTTTTCTTGGACGTTACCCCCCAATTTCACGTTTTTTTTTTCAATCCTGACGTTTCCAAATCGGATTAAATCCTAAAAGAGAATCTTTTTTCGAGAAAAAAAGATCAAAAAGTGGAACGAACGAGATTTTTCAGAAACGGGAAATCGATTTGCAGAGGTCACATACTTAACGGGTCCATTGGCCTCGAATCTCGAAAGTACCTCGATTTCTTGCCGGTTTGGACTCTTCGCGAATTGATCTTCTTGCATATACCCGTGAAAGAAATTAGGAGAGCAGCCATAACAAAATTCGGGGCCCATGAAGGTTTGAAAGTGGATTCCCTACTAGGGTTTTCTGTAACAGAATCGGATTAGGCCCCAACAGAAAAATAACAGGGTTGGGTAATTTATTCAAACAAGGCCGTAGTAAGAAAAATGATAAAGGGTCCAGACGGAACATATCAGGGTAGTGATTGTTACAGGGCATACGATATAATGGCGAAGTTTTTTGTAAGAATTTCAAATTTTTAGACTTACTCTCCTAGATGTGATATATTTCAAGTTTAAGGTATCGATAAAACACTAATCTATAGTTTTAAGCTGTTGAACGATACATAGATACATATATGTATGTTACTTTCAAAGTAATCCGTAGGCCGAGTGGGCTAAGGCGCAGCCACCGGATCGGGAGATCCCGGGTTCTCAAATCCCAGTGGCGGCCGAGATTTTTTCTTCGAAAGTTTTTGATGAACCCCATTCCGCGGCCGGGAGGTGAACTTAGGATTGGCTGTGTACCGGCATAGGTTTTCCGCAGTTTCTCTATGCCCATGCCACAAGCGGTACGGTGAATACGGTACAGAGTGGTGAAGTCGGTTGCGGCCGCAAGGTGGCGGAAGACAAATGGAAAAAAAGTAGGAAATAGAGGAAAACAGGAAGGAACGACGGAAAAAAGGAAATAATAATAAGAGAGAGGGGCCGCAAAAACTCGATAAATCATCCTTTATATGAAGTAAATAGTTTTCGTTATTGCAAAACACCTCGGTTCATTTGCATTCACTAATAAACCTGATAATTATAAGGCAGTAACAGGGTTGCTTCGTGGTTGTGATCGGGGTTTGTTGAGTCAATTAGTCAGGCCCTGATTGAAAAGCCTCTTTAGACCCTAGCCGACAAAGTGTGACTGGCCTCGAAAGAACCTGCTCGGGTGTCATGTTAGGACCCTTACGTAGTAAGGGAAAAATAATCAGGACCTAGTCAAAGCCCTGGCTGAATTCTTTCACGGGTGATCCTGTGATCGTCTTTTACATCCTTTCTGTCGCCCGAGTCCCCGATTAATTGTAAGAAATCAGTTGGAATTGCTCAATACACTTTTGTTTTCAGTGTCATCTCTCAATCTGTTCCCAAATCGCTTTTACATGCACGTATTCAGGATAGTGCCATTTCACTCCTCTGTCCGCTGTCATTTTTTAATTCTCGATTCTCATTATTTGGCGAAGATTTTTCTGAAACGCTGAATACTTTGAGTCTTGAACCGTAAAATTGTTCACTTCCGCTCATCAACAAAGGTCAATAGTTCGATCGGTCACTCTGTCTATAACCTAAATCTCTATAACCTGACTCTTCGGGGTGAACGCGTCCTCGTTGTCGTTTGTACAATCGCATCGAGATCTTGGATCGCGTGTGGAAGTGCATTTCTATCCACGTGGGATATCTCGCTTTTCTCGATGGCCCCGGTAATATGAGATCGCGACTCTCGCTGATTCATCGTTCTTTTATTACAGTGATCATTATTGTTGCTTTAAGTGTTAATGGAATAATTGATATACAATCAATATAATAAAAATGAATCGGCAAATATGTTGCTAAGCGCAAAACTCGAGAACGGCTGAACCAATTTAGCTGATTATTTTGAATTATCTGAAGGTTGTTCAACTTCAAGAAAAATATAAATTTCATAGAAAATATTGATTCCCGAGAACATATCACTTTCATTTAAATAAAAAATAATAAATAAAGCACATTACGATTTGAATGGCTGCTAACTTCATTCGCTATCTGTCAATTTTAGAGTTTACAGACTACTGATGCGTAATTTTTCACAAAATATATTTGCTTAGCTTACAAACGGGTTCCTCGATTGTACATCGGATAGTTAGTTTATTTTGGGTTGTGTGTGATTCGATTTAAACTCATGCTGCCTATAAGACGAGGGCGGAGCAATTTTGGACGAAGAACGCGAAGTGATACAATCCAAGCTAATTAAGAGTATTATCGGACTGCACAACAACGTCAAGAGCGAAATGAAACTGAACGGATTTTTAAAGAGCATCTTTTTCTTAACATGTATAATTTATCACAATATAACGATAATTGAGCCAAATTGGTCCAGCTGTTTTCACCGACGCTGGTGGCCGGGCGGTTGGAGTGCGACACGGGCGATCACCAAAGGTATGCAGCATCGGGAGAGGCTGACACTTGCATTGGTGACCGCTTACCCGTGCTCTGGTTGGCGGATCGACCTGTGAGCGGGAGGCCGATATTTCTGAGGCCTTGGTGTACACACTTTAACAAAACGTATCAACAACAAAGGAATCAGAAGAGACATGACCGTCTATACCGGTATGGGTTTTCCACAGTTTCCTCGTACCCTTGGCAAATGCGGTATGGTATAGCGTAAGTCGGCTGTGCCGTAATGGTTCTGGTCGAGCATTGAATAGGGAAGGAGATATGGTGGCATGCGGAAGAAAGATAGCGGAACAGGGAAGAAATGTGGAGGAAACTTTAATAGGTAGAAAAAGGAAGGGGACAGGTAAAAGCGCTAACAGCGCGTACCAGTAAGGAAGCAATCATCATCATCATCAATTCAGCCGTTCTCGAGTTTTGCGCTTATAAAAATATTTGGCGCTTTATTTTTATTATATAGATTTGAAAGTACGTATGTAACTTAAGCCAAAATGGCTGGACTGGTTTCAGTGAATTTTAACATATAGGCTAAGTATGCACAAAACGAAATACTGTTTTGTATTTGTTTCTTAAGTTTTTTATTTTTACATCCAGAACCGTGGAATTCTATAAGCATAAACCTTAATTATTTAACTATATAATAAACAAGCAAAATCAACAATTATAAGGAAAAAAGTGGTCTTGAATAGAGATCGGTGAAAAAACATTTTTTCCATAATAATATGGACAAAATGGTGGCAAAATTTGTGCTAAATTTCAAATGGAAAAAAATTGTGCCAAATTTCTAAATTTATGGTATATACTACTAAACTTAGAAATTTGGCACAAATTAACTTTTTCTTATTTCGGACAAACCTGCACACTCTGCTTCAGCCCAAAGAAAATAATTCATGCAACGTAGCCAGTTTAATCCAGGTATTGAGTGCAAAAAGAGATAATTACAATAAATGCATGCAAAATCATAATTTTCATTTTAAGTCTGTGTCTCAAAAGGTATTTCGTCACTATCAGAATAAAATAGATTTTTTGTAACCTGTCCTTACATCTTCTTGAATGGATTTATGGGTGCACCCTTTTTCTTCACTGAATATCCATATGTCGTTTCGTCCATAGCAAATCCGTATTATTTTGTTCGTACGGGGCTTTACATTTCTAAAAGCCCACAATTTATAGATCACCAAAAAATGTCACCATAAATAAAACAGGATATTCAAGGCAAAATGTTAAGGAATAAAAATAATATGTACCAATACGGTTTAAAAGACAATACTCATAACGGCCTAAAATCTGTTGAGACTGATTAAGAAAAAATGGATGTTCCTACAATGACAGTGTTTGACAGTTTATTAATAAACAATTAAGGTACCCCCCAAGAGTGCTACAATAGAGATAAAAGCCCTCCCGGTTTGAAAAACGGCGTGTGTGTCGTTTTACCCGTGTATGTCATTTTGTACGTACTTCCCCTACCATAGTTCATGACTAGGCTTAATAATCGAAAACGTTTAACCATATATGGAGGGGCGTATCAAAGGTCTCACAGGGAACGATTTTAAACTATTCCGAGTTTTTGTTACTCAATCACGTCAAAACTACCGAACGAATAGTAATTAAATTTTATGTAGACAAAGTTTAAAACTAGGGGAACCTTTTAATTCACAAATTTGTAGTTCGAGTGGTATAGGTGCTGAGGAGAACCTGAGACTAAAATTTCAGTAGAAAAGAACTGTTGTGTTTAAAACATGGATCAAGATGAAAATGGTCGCAGTTAATTTAAAGGCAGGAGAAGTCGCGGGTAAGAGCTAGTATTATATAAATATGAATATTACTTTTATAAATGTACTATAGTATATTAATATTAATTGATAATCCATTCGCTATCCATATAATTCGTATAACATTTTTCATAGCATTGTTGTGGATATAAGCATTAACGGAATCATTGGTAGTCAATGATTATTAAATGTGGAGGAATTACTATAGGAATTTATGTTATAGGCATGTTAATTATTTAAATATTAAATATCTACTAAAGTATGTAGGTATAAATATATTAATATATTTATTATATAAATGTTCAAATTTAAATAATATTATTATTAACCCTTTATTGTTATACAAATTATTAACTTTATTATATTTACAAAATACTAATTTTCCTCTTACATCCACCTTCACTTATTTTGGACCGTTCGTCCTTACACATATTTTTGAATACTTCCCCTATTTCCCTGACGTACTTACGTAATTGATACATTACATGCACCCTGATCGTTGATATTTTCATTACTTTCTTCATTAGTGTTGCTGGTTCCTTTATGGTTTTCGTTAGTTCGTTTTATCAGTATTTTATTTTTTATCAGTGCTATTGATACGTGTATTGTTTTTCTTCGTTCGTTTGATTGTTTATCGGTGTTACTAATTAATAATGACAGCAATACTGCAGTAATGATGTATGACAATTACACTTATTTTATAATCAACATCGTTGCCATTGTTACCACTATTATAGTCGGCATTACTGGTATTTACATGATTATTATTGGTGTGCAATCGTTATTATTTTTTATTATTCCTTTATCATTACTTCAATATTTTATCATCATCATCATAATCATCAGGATCGTTCTTGTTGGTCAACTTAGATCACGTTTTATCGTCACTTGTTCAAATGCACTTGTTTCATCGCCACCGGTCATACGACATCGACAGTATAATGCGAGAGGCCTGTTCACCACCCGGTGTCGTTGTAACTCATTCGCCAGTGCAGAGGTTGGTGAAAGTAAACGTTTTTCTTTCACTCGGGTATTCCATTTTCTTTTTGTACTATTATTCCTTCGATCCTCATTCTTCGATCACCAGTGCGGTATACGAAGGGTGTATATAAGGATATACATATAAAAGTGCCATTACGGTTTTACGTTGCGCTAATGTATATACACGGGCACACGTATAAACAAGCTTCGTGAGAGCCCCGGATCTTTCGACGATCTCATTCTCTTGCAAAGTTGATAGGACAGCCTCGAGGGCGTAACCGCACCCATTGGTCAACAATCTTTTTTTTCCTTCTTCTTCTTTTGCCTTTCTTCATTTCATTTTTTTTTAATCATCGCTCTCATCGATGTGGTCGTGAGAGATGAAATGAAAGTTCGACCCTGCCGCTCTCCCGTTCTCTACATTTTCCTACCGGATCGTTTGACATCGTACCTTTCGAGATACAAATGAAAATTGGTGAATCGGTATGAGCACAAATCAATCATATACCTGAAAATCGGTATAACTTGGAATAGGTTAATCGGTATGATTGAGGATTGGTGAAACACTTGAAAATCGGTAAATCTTTATGTCAAAAAAACGGTAAATCGGTAGGATCTAACATCAGTAAATCGGTATGAAGGAAAATCAGTAATACAATTGAAAATCGGTTGCTCAGTACGACCGCAAATCAATAAGTTGGCAGAAAGTCGATAAATCTGTATAAGCGTTAATCCGTAATACAAATGAAAATTGGTTAAGGAAATCGGCAATTCGGCATTCGTCAATAAAACAAATGAAAATCGGTAACTTTCGTATGATCGAAAATAGGTAAGACAAATGAAAATCGGTGAATCGGTTTAATAAATGAAAATTGGCTCATTCCGTATGATCACGAAGAAAATCGTCCCGCATTGTTGACGACATTTCCGCCGGATGCGATCTTTAGGCGCTATACCAGTATGACACTTTAAAAAAATAAATTTTTTTTGCTTATTCGATAGTTTCTACCTTCAAAAATATCTTGTGAGAGCGTCAAGGTCGTATCTTGAATAGTTTTTGAATAGCAGCGTTCTAAAGAGTTTTTCTCAAAACTTCAAACGCGTTTTTCGCAAAACGGAATTTTTCAAAATTGCTGACATCATAACTCAAAGGTAAATTGACCAATCGACTACACATATGAACTGAGTATTTTTGAATATATTTACTATACAATGACGTACGGTTTTTCATTGGTTGAAAATTGTCAATTTGGCATTACAACAACGACCACATTTTTACCCCAAAAAATGCCACTTTTTTCAGAACTACGCCATTTTGTTAATTTTTTATATTTTTCAAAAATCGTAAGTCATTGTATAGGAAATACCTTCAACTTTAATAACCTTTTTGAATTTTTTGTTTCAGCTACTCATTCGGCCGGAATCATGTCAGCAGTTGGGGATCGTTTTTTGGCACCTCCGAAGACAGCAAATAACTCCGTTATTTTTCAATATTTTTGTAAAAAAAAATCTTAAAATATAGCTGAAAATATACCTTATTATGTCCAAAAACTTCAAAACATTCTGTCGTGTACTTTCGTTTAAAAAAATTCCCGAAAATCGCCTAATTTTTAATGGGTTACACTGGTATAGCGCCTTAATCGGGCGATCCGACGTTTATGCGCTGTGAATATGCCTTGGAAATAAAAATTATCTTGAGATTGAGCCTAATCGGCACGTCCTGTGTAATCGTTACGTGGATCGTAGCTGATATTCATCGTGGCCTTCTTCCGTTCCCGTTTAGCTCGTTTCTTTTTCCCTACATTGCATCGAACCGATTTTCAAGTAAGGTGAAAGTGACGGTGCGTTATTGTAATGATTCCGGAGTGGATTGTACCCTAGGATCTTTGGATCTGACAAATGTCATCTTGTGGTTACTATTTTTAATGATTTGTTGTATATGAATTTTCATATTATGAAAATACCATCGAGCTATCACACTTGAGTTTTTTTTTTGTTTAAGTTTTTGATATTGTTTTTTTTCATATCGTGAAAATTACGGGAAATACACCATTCGTCCTATAAATTCGAGGAAAACGAGGGAGCGTGTCAAAGGTAATGATTTTATTAGTATGATAAATGTGGACAATTTAATGTTTCGATACCTGTTTAGATTTATTCGGATACATTTTGTTTATAATACATAATTATCGTCTGTAATTAATTATTACGTACAAGGTAATTATAAATTTAACAATAGAAAACATTTTTTATAATTAATTATTACATGTAATGTAATCACGTTGTAATTTAATCATTATTGCAAAAAAACTACATTTTTTTCACGATGTGATGTATCTAATCGAACTTATCGACGTGAATCGAATGTGTAGTGATAATTAGTATAATCTAATCCAATCTAACATATAATCTAATCAATTCTACACAATCTCATGTCCAATGTAATGAACAGTACATTAGATCACATTGATATCAAAGTTTGGCTGTTTTACACATATATTTCGTGAACCGCCAACACTCCGCCCAATTACTTTACCACCGAAAGAAGTGTAAATGTTATGTAAAGGTTTAGATCGATAAGTATATGTTCTTTATACGCGCTGAAAAACTAGGATTTTCCTGAACACCTTCAATAATCATGAGTTCTGAACTCTACTGCTTTGCTTTCTCACTTTTGCCTCTTTTTGTTTATGTCCTCTCTTAGTAATATTTTGGTGAATGAGAAGGAAGTTGCTGACAAAACACTATCACATAATAAAATATAATAATAATTTAATTACTATTTTATTATGATTTAATTTTGCATGTGATTTTTCGTAATCTCGGGTTTTGTAGCTCTACATAACCTTCGAGCTCAGGAATTTTCTTATCTGGCAATAAGATATTATTGGATCACTTCGAGCAACCGGAAACGACAATCTACGAGAAAAAAAAAAATTGGTTCCAACAGAGAATTTAAAAAAAGGTTTCGTGACTTAACGAATTATAAAATTAACTGATGCAATAGCGCAAAAAGAAATACGCGTATCATCGTTGCTTCTTTAGCTTGTTTGACGTAAATTAGTGTACCCCACAATTACCAAGTTTCAGACCCGTAGGCTTTTTAACGTTTGCGCTACCATCTTCCAGCTCGTACGGACTCGAGCTCGATGCATCGGCAATAAACTTCGACGCTCGTAAATTCACCATAGACCATAAATTTCTCCACTGCCTACCTGAGTTTACGTTGCAATGTTATTAAAAAAAAAGAATATTCATTTTTAGACAAAAAACCGGAACTCATTGACGAGAAATACAGTAAAAACTTCGGTTCGTACAAAAACAATCTTTCTTCGTAACACGAGAATCGGTTCGTAAAAATTCAACAGCCATTTTTTCATCGACGTGAATCATCCGCATACTCTCGTTACACTCGTTAGTTACGAAACTTCGAATGCTTCCGGACTTCCCGAAACAATTCAAGTGTCAATTTTTTTTTATTTGTCATCATTTCGTATAAATTTCTTGACACTTGGATCAATAAAAAGTCTTCATTATTAAACTCTTTTTGATGCAATAAAAATTGGTCGTTATTGAACACTTCATATTGCATAAAACATCAAGAAATTTATATGGAATTATGACCTATAACAAATTGACGATGCATGCCAATTTAGTGATAATTAATACCATTAAAACTATTTGAATCATATAATTGTTGCATTATAATTATCGCTGAAATTAAATAAGATCTAAATACATGCATTAGAAAAAAAATGAGGATATGTTGTACTCAACATTCGTTTTTTACTAGTACCGATTAGCAATACAAAATTAAAGTACGTTTTAATTGTCAATTATTACTAGCTAAAAAACATTTAATTAAAGCGATGATCTTTCTTCTTTCGCTTAATTATAGTTTTTATTATAAAAAATTCCCTGTACAAGAAAAATTATAAACACGCTTCTACCAAGTTAGTAGCTACTTTAGAAAAAAAACCGATACATTTTTTTCATTAATGTGTTTTTCACTAGTAATAATTAACAATAAAAACAAGTATATACTTTTTTATCATCAATTATTACTGATGAAAAAATAACATTCATAAAAAATTGGCTTTTAAACGTTTCTTATGAAATATCAATTTTTACTTCTTAGATGATAGTTTTTCATGTTCCATTTATGAAAAACATTTATTAATAAAAAGAATATAAATAAGCAAAAAAACGAAGATCATGGTCTCACCTGGCCCGAAAGGTATTCGGCATCTTCGAGCTCGGAACCACTTAGAGTGACTTATTTATTGAGTTCACTAATAAAATAAAGAAAATGAAACGTTTCCTCTCCTCAGTATATTTACTTTAAGTATTTTTTAGTTTTTGTATCTTTAGAGTATGTAGAAAATTAAAAGGAGAAACCGATAGAAAAAAGAAAAAGACATCGCAAGTGGAGATCCCGTGCATCTATTCGAGTGTAACGTGCTCTTATCACTCAGTACGCGTGTATAATAATTTATGCAACAAGTTACTGTACCGTTACACCAAATGGCTTTTCAATACGAATCCTCGTTTTATTGTGGTATGAGAGTGTAACTAACGGGTATACCGGCCTGAAAATATATTTAACATACGGTCGAACTAGAGATTCGTTGCTGAATTATTTTAACGCACAATTTAACGTTAAAGCTTCTTTAAGTTTATTCTTTATTCTTTATGCAACATAAAAACCCGTTATTGTATCAAACTATAAAAAAACCAGGACCGGATATTGAAACAACTAAAATGTATAAATATGACCTTGGAGATCCGCCGGAATAGAAAAAGAACAATTCATTTCTAATATTCGTAATATCGAAGTCAGTCATTAATAAAAAACAACGAACGAATATCAGTTTTTTTTAAATTTTTATCGCAGTACGTACAGTTTTTAAAGTATCACTAGATGGACCGACGGGCAAAGAGTTTATAGCTCTTGTAGATCTTGTTATACAGATTTGAGGTTACTAATTGCTAATTTAATAACAAATTATTAAATAGTTGACAATTAATTACGATTTTATATATAAATAATACTTTTATTAATTTCATAAATAATTTAATACGTCGAAATGTTAATTTTACACTTTCTACGATATTTCAAGTTTTTTCACAAACAAGCGTATTTTATTTATATATTTGTAACTACTAAATTGTTTAGTGAGAAATCCGAAACTAATCCACGTATGATTACTCTATCAAGAACTATAATTGCTCAAATGTACAAGGATTCTGACCATTTTTTGAATTCCATACAGTAATACCTTAATTTATTATACTGATAATTATTATTTCTTGCTTTATCACATTGTCATATATACTTTATTTTTTTAATTAATATTATGATACTATCTATTTTGATCAATTTCAATCATTTCATATTCAATAAGAAAATGTACTCCAAAACCAGAAGGAAACGTATACCATGAGCGGACCTATATAAGTTGCAGATGCGTTGTTAAAAAGCAGAGACTAATCCTGTCAATCGAACAAGTGAATTTCTCGTGGACGTTGAAGCTTCGATTTCATCGTTGCGAAAGTATTCGCTCCACTTTTGATGTCACTAAATTGGTGATATAGAAAACGCATTCAAAAGCTACTAGTTAAAAAAACGACAAGACAAGAACGAACCGCGATATCAATGACGATGCAAAAACTCTGCATTTTTCGTTCGTAGTAATAATGAGTACGAATCGTCCCGTTGACCGGTTAGTCGCTCTTTTCGGGATCGAATAGAAAGCTGCCAAGATGTGCTGTCGGTCAGTCGTGCCAAGTGTCTTGATATAGATAAATCAGAAAAAAAGAAGGAGAGAGAGAGAGAGAGAGAGACGAGCAGGAATAGTAGCACGCGAGAAAACGCCACCACACCGAGGATACAGAAGTAGAAATACACGTGCGAGCACAACCAGCATAAGTCGTTTCAGTTAAAAAGTCCAACCCCTTAGCAGGATTTTGATTTTATTTTGTATTTTTCTCGAATTCTTCAAAGTATTACTGAATTCTTGAATAAATGCAAACAAAGTTAGCCCAAAATGGAGGAATCTTGGATTTATAAGTCTAGGCCATGTCAAACATGTTTAGCCTTACAAATTTCTCAATTGTTAAGTGTAATTCATATCTTCAGATAATTTTATTATTATCAGTAATTACCCGAAAACCCAATTTATATCGATTTTTCAATCATTGCTGATTAATTCATCGTTTGAACAAATATTTTATAAATTTTTATTTAATAATTATTTAACCATTTTTATTTATTATTATTGTTCCTTCGTACAGCCTTTTTCAGGTTTTTACGACCCCGCGCTACTTATTTTATCCTCTGTTCTTTCCTTTTTCCTCTCTTTCCCTTTTCATCTCCCCCCATCTTGCAACCGACTTTCCCCCTCTGCACTGTATTCGCTGTGCCATTTCTGGCACGAGCACAGGGAAACTGCGGAAAACCTATTCTGGTACAGCCGGTCCCAAGTTCACCTCCCAGCCGCGGAACGAGTTTCATCGAAAAATGTCGAAGAATAAACTCGGCCACTACCGGAGTTTGAACCCAGCACCTCCTAATCCGCTAGCAAACATTTAACCACATCGACCAACGAATCAGTTTAAATATTTTTAGTTATGTATTTTGTAAAATATTTTATAAATCCACTTATTTAAATATTCGCCTACTTCATCGCTCGATCCTAAATCATCATGATATATTTTCATAATTACAGGCGATTTTGTCATTTTTCGTTTTTGCGATCATTAACGTCTGCAAATGCTGTTTTCCCATAAGAAACTTGAATTCACACATTTATAACTACTAACTTATTAATTGAAAAATACTGAAATATTTCATGTAATCTAATAATTCATAATTCTATCAAGAACTAAAATTTCTCAAATTTTCAAGAAATTTTGCGATTTTTTAATATCCATCGAGTAATATCTTAAGAAAGTGTTGGTCGTTAGAAAATTGGAAGCAAACAACGTTCGCAGTGGTCTCAGGGAATACCCTGAGTCCCTACTTATACACCAGGCGCGGTCTCTTTGCCAGCGAGAAGCGCTTTCACCGTTGCGCCACCTCGCAGAGAAACCAAGAACCGTCAACGATCTTCCACTCCGAAACTCATCGCCGCGTGAATTCCCAACCTCCTGACCCTTGTCAATAGCCAATGCAAAATATAAAAATATATTTGCATTATAGAAACGAATCTTTTAGCCCTCCAAATGTTCTCATTGGCCCAATTTCTTTCTGAGTGTTTTCGTAGCCAGTTAAAAAAAGAACGTTGATGTCCGTACCCTAGCCCCATAATTGGGTCATTGTATTATTGATGTCTCATCGAAAAAAATACTTATTCTTTATTAGTGGCAGGTTGTGTACCGCAAAATAAGCGTAAAATACGAGAAATCAGATTGTCTTAAAAAGCCTTGTACACGAGGCGAGCGTACGGAGTAAAAGTGGTCTGTGAGAATCGAGTCGGGATCACGCGATGCCGAGAGAGCACCGGAGAGACAAGTGTAGCTCGGAATACCGGTGTGGATGAAGAAGAAACTAAAAAGAAATGAGAAATGAAAATAAATAAAAGTAAATAAAGAAATAAGAAGAAAAGAGAGTCGGGGGGGAAAAATCGAGAACTGAGGACGGGAAGAGCCAGCTCACGATTTCATTCATCGACTCGTTAGTCTCGCGAGAGTCCATACGTTGATATCCTCGTCCCTCTGCCCAATCCGCCCCTCGTCACTTGTTCGTGGTGAGGGCGAGACAGCATCTCTTCGCGTGTGTGGCGCCATTTGATCTAGAAGTGCTTCCAGAAGATTCTCCATTGGCCATACACAAACACGTGTTCACCAATACGAGATAATACTTCGCTCCTCGTTTTCCTCGTTAAATTTATCTAGACAGTTGGACAACGAGGACGACTATTCAAACCCGTTGTTGCTAGAAACATTTTCCATTCCAACATGCACACAATCATGAGAAATTAGATGGAGCTTCAGGGTTGACCGTTAGTAGGTTGGAAAAAGCAAAGATCACTGTATCGCATATGTTTTTGTTGTTGTTTATTTCGCGTTTTCTGCAGCGCCAGAATTCCATCGTGATGTACGTGATGTATTGAGAAGTCTCGTGTATTCCTCGCGTCGAGTTTCATCGATACGAGGATGAACCCAAATGTTCAGTGGTAGGAAATGCCGATGGTCCAGGACCACAAGATGATTGAAGATCATTCAAAAACGATTCAAATTCAAGGGTGCAAGATGGAATGAAAAGGATTAGAGAGAAAATGAAGATCGGTCAATGGGATAAGTAGAAGAAGTAGAAGTGAAAAATATGATGATTTCTAAGGGATCCAATGAACGAGAATTAAAAAGAATGAGCTTGGAAAAAATAAGGATTGAGGCGCAGGTCAGGGAAGAAATCTGGACGAGACAAGCAGCCGAACGAATAGGATGTGTCCAGATAGGGAAATAAAAAGATTTTATTTGACAGCAAATAAAAAAGATAAGGAAGTGATAGAACCTAGAGAATCAAGCTTAAGGAAATATCGTATGAGAAAACAAAAAAAACGAAAACGAAGATTGAGGAACACTGAAAAGTCATAAATTTACGTCTGTTCCCTCAACTAAGCACATGCCAACATCGTCGATTTCGACTTCAATTATTATCGAAAACCAAAATCTAACATTTTTAAGTATAAATTTGTTATTAAATAATTGATAAATAATGAACGATGTGATTCAGGTTCGTAAATCGACGACGAAAGTTCGTCCAAATTTGGGGAATCGTCGCAAAGATTACTCTGAAATCGGTTGATTCTCGCAAAGATTACTCTGAAATCGGTTGATTCTCAATAATTATCAACAAACGTTGTCTCACGTAATGAGCCTTAAATGACGTTCACCTGTCCCCGGATCATCCAAAGAACCTCGAGGCTCCCGTACACAATTGAATTTTCATTCCCCATCTAATCGAAACAAAATTTCATTCCAGTTATATCCCGCGCCGCCAGCATCGACCTCTCTCCCGTTATTCGGTCTTGCACGTATAGAAAATCAATGTGAGCCGATTGAACGCCGGCGCGGGTGCATCGAGTCGACTTTCTTTCGCGGTGTATCGTAAATTCATAATCATTTGCAAATTGACCTCGATCGAGTCGAGGGGCCCCGGAGAGGTTCATCTCTCCTCGCCGGCTCTTTTCACCCATCAATCTATTCTCGGCTGAGTTTTTTTATTCGCGATCGTTAGAGTACGGAGAAGGAAGGAGGCAGGCGGGGAGATTCTGACTATATAGTCTTGTAATTTCAAGGAGGAGAACGGACGAGGAGAATGTCCAGGGAAAACGAGGAAGAGTCTTCCCGATGAAACGGAAGAAACGGTCTGGCCTCCATAGAGGTAGGCAATGAAGGTACATTCGTGTCTGTATCTCTGTATTCCACGATGCCCGGTGGACGTTAAAAAGAAAGCGCTGACCCGCGGAGACTCGCGAGGTGAAACGTGCCAACGGATACGTCCCGTGTCCCTCACTCCTTAACCAATCGGAAATTATCCTCCTGTCACACTGTACACACGCAGCCATACAGGGTGACAATAGTTCAGTGGTCGGCTTCAGTTTTTCAAACAGATGGACCGGAAAATAGGTTTTATTTTCGTGATTATGAACGGCATTGAAAGTCTTTTTTTAACGAATTGAACTGCATGGTTCGTGGAATAAAAGTTTGTCCAAAATCGGAGATTCCCCGATTTTGGGCTGACTTTTTTTTACAGTTGTTTACTATTACTATTCTATATTTCTATCACTAGCTCATTTTATAATAAATTGACACTTACGAATATTCAATTTCAACTTTCAATAATAATTCAAAGCATAATCGATATTGGCCCGTGGTTGACTGAGATTTCGTCAGTAATTGTACATCTGTTCCAACTGTCCAACAAAGGAATGTTTCAATTTTTATATTTAATTGCTACGTTCGGACAACCTTATTATTATGAACCAGTACCAAAAAATTCATTATATATTGAATTTTCCGAAAATTGCTGATTAATTCATCGTTGCAATAAATTTTTCGCTATTTTATAAATTAATATCAACGTCTCCAAAAGTTGTTTTCCCATCAGGGAGCTTGTTAAATAAAATAAATAAATCATTAATTAATAACGATAATAATAATAAGTATTTATTTATTTTTATCATTATCAATGAGTTAACTGAAAAAATAATGAATAATTCATTATTAACCATTAAAAATTCGTCTTACAATCTCATAGCGTCTGCAAAAATTATTTTCGGACACACGATCGTGTTAAATTGATTCGTTCATAACTACTGAATTATTTAGTATAAAATTATCAATCAATTCATGTATCATTATTCTCTCCAGAATAATAAATCCTCAAATTTTGAAGAATTCTAGCGATTTTTTAATGTCCATAAAGTAATTTAACCCGTAGTAACCTTAACCGTCCGGTCAATGACCAGTTACCCGGGTGTCAATTTCAGCTTTGCAGATAGCATTTATTAACTTTTTCTTTAAAAAACTGTATAACCGTCTGGATCCCCGAAATTTATGTAGTTTGAAGCCCAATTTTCGTCAAATGTTTTTATAATCAATTATTTAATAATAGTTATTAACTATCAAACTTGATACCTTCTTCGTTCAATAATCAGGCACGATATTGTTTATTATTTATTGAAAAGTCAAATTACCTCAATACTTTAATAGGTAGTCTCTTTAGTGTGTATAAGTCCGACATTCATGCATAATAACTTCAGTGGGTACCCGGGTGCCTGGTTATTCAACGAAGGAGGTATCAAGTTTAATAGTTAATAACTATTATTAAATAATTGATTATAACAAAAATTGACAAAAATTGGGTGACAAACTACTTAAATTTGAGAGATCCAGACGATTATACAGTTTTTTAAAGAAAAAGTTAATATAGTCTATCTGCAAAGCTGAAATGGATACCCGGGTACCTGGTCATTGACCGGACGGTTAAACCCTTCACAACGCTTCCATATGGAAATTTGCCCATGAGGTTTGGTATGCGCAATTGTTGATGGAGGAATAAATAAATGTTTGAACGATTTTTTAATAATCTTGTTTATCGCTTAGTAATGACTTTTTTTCCACAACCTTGACTTTCACAGTACAAAAACGCCCTGAATCCACGAAGAGCTTAAGGGGTCGAGGATCCACCAAAACATTTTTCACCGATTTTTTGACCTTGACTCTCTTGAAGCCCATTAAAGGGTGTCAAGGAGTTCACCTGAAACATTTCGTCCGTCCATATCAATATCATCCATTTCTTTCTCGTCTTTTTATTCCGTTTGTTCGACGCGCTCCTTTCGACACATTTTGCCGAGTCTACGCGCTCTCGCGTTTCGCGACCAGCCGACTACGTAATATAATTATAATCGTAGTGCACATGTAAGCGAGACTTGCACGCGTTCCACTTTTATTTTCCATCATCGTAGATGCAGTCCAGCGTTGGACGCATATGGAACGCATCGGCGTTACAGGCAAAATGCAACGACGTGCCCGAGTCCGGGCGGATGCCCGTTCTTTGCCCGACGAGACATAAAATAGAAAAAAAAAGAAAAGGAAAAAGAGAAAAAAATAAATGAGAGAAACACGCGTCAGCTTGTACAAGTGAGTGGCGCTGAAACAGGTGTTACACAACTTTTCCTGCACGGCGGCGTTATAAACCATACGTGTATCCCAGTTCTCGACGTTAACGAGAATGGTTTCCCCTTAATGTTATAACGAGGACATTTTCCAGCGTACGCCGTATAGGGTGGCCAGACGAGTGACGTCTAAAGATAACATTTATTATTATTGAAAAATAATTATTAATGAACAAAATTTGCCATGTAGAAAAGATTTTTCTAGGAGTGTAAATGAATTGGTTCTTAATTTTTAACATATTTTTTATGATTTTGTTATTCGTGATTTTCGCACTGACATCGGTTGTCATTTTTTTCTTTTACGACACAAGTTTCCAGTCATTCATTTTTCACGATAATTAATAGCCGCAATGTCAAATACCATTAAAAAAATTACGGTTCACCTAGGCTTCGTGGAGCTGTGATTAATTACTGTAATTTAGTCGAAATCTCAAACTTGCTGCGCGTGCCCAATAATAAAGCAGTAGAATAGCATAATTAAAATTTCGGGTAGAATTGCTGTTGAAGGCAGGAAGATTATTTACAAAGTCGAAAGTAATGGGTTTCTTATGATTTTTTTTTCATAGAAAGAATATACGCGGATATTTTCATATTTAGATGTGTTTAGTTTTATATTTTAATTGGTCGAAAAAAATATATACACTTGTTTAAATGCAAACTGTCCATCGTCTAATTGCCGCACTGCCGGAGTCCTCCCTCACGCTGTAATTATCCAGAAAAAAAAACTCAAAATGATTCTTATAGATCAGACCCATATGCCACCGGTGAACCAGGATTCTAAAAATATATCCACAATTCAGGAGACGGTAGCTCAATAAAGTTAATTTTGTGATTTTTCATGAAATTTTTGCTATATTTAAGAGCAAAAGTAAGTTTTATTTTCGGAATTCAAAATAATATTTAGGTTCATCGACAATCTGCTGATGCAACGAAGATGTGTGACAAATTTCATCAAAATCAGTAGAATAGTTTTTGAGGAATTATTCCAGCAGTTAGGAAAAACATTGTTTTGAGAAAAACGCGCCCAAAGTTCCATAGCTGTGTTTACTTGGCACGACTGCTCTTGGCGTTTTTTTGCGAAAACTCCAACAATTCTTAGAATTTCGGTGTAAAAATTGGACACAATGTTCTTAAGGAATCAAACTATCAATTTATGGAATAAAAATCATTTCAAACAAATATTTTTTTATATTGATCACAATAAACTTTGTGCGCTTTTTTTTATCGCCCTTATTGTCACAAAAAAACTGGGTTTTGATTACATTCGTATTACGTACACTCGTACTGTACAAGGTATCCAATTTGCATTCAGATATGGAAGGAAACGACGAAGAAAATATAATTATCGGTGTAACTCGAAATAAACGATACGACGATTAAGTCATCCTAGAATTATTTTTTTCATTTGCACATCGTTCAATACCGCCCGAGCTATTTTCAATTTCTCGTATTAGAACGAAAAAATGTATTACGAAAGACTGATCTTCGAATAAAGTCAACGATTCGTCGACATCTTCATCAAACACTCAGACGCCTATCGTGCTCGAATGTCGTTTGAAAGTTCATACTCGATTCTGAAGACGATTAGAACTGCTCTGATACGAGTGCTCTATTTGGCTTGTGTTTGAACTTCTCTGGAGTAATTACTTCAGGATGATTTCCCCCACGTTTGATTGCTTGCCTACACATTCATAACGGTTATTTACTCAGTCGATTGCACTGATAGTTATCAAAAATTACAACAGTCAAGAAATATCATTTTCAAAATGTTTGGAATTCGACAATTTCGTTCCAGCATTTTGTATTTTTTGTTTCTTTTCACTCAAGTTTGTAGGCTGCATTTAGTACACACTGGACACCCTGTATTTATGTATATATGCATACACGTAAACACACGACTATTTAATGAATACATTAATTCGATATCGCGTACTTACGCGAAGTCTGGAGTACGAAAGGACTGCGCTAAAGTGAAAATCACTCGATGGTGCGACGCATCAACATACATACTCTATAATTTCACCAATCAACAAACAAAAAACAATTCCGCACTATTCTCAATTTTCCTGATTCTCAAGCGTTAAATTATCCATGCTAATAACCGATGGAAAAGAATTACCGTAACAATAATTACAGCGGTAACATCACAGTATTATTGTTATTAAAAATTCTTTGTGAACTGTTACGCCCAAATTCAAAGTTGCATAAATGCTAAAAAGGAATTGGAAAAAAACATTAATCTATGGGATGATTGCCGGAAAAGAAGAATGGATAATTGCAATTGGGAAATCGAAATGTTTTAACAAAAAAAAAAGAACAACAAAGATGACCTACTCACTAAAAGCTCAACGTTTTCTGTCTAACATTGTTATTATGTATTATTATATATTTATAACAATTAATGTGTAAACTTTACAAATTATACAAACCTAATTACTGCTTGGAAAATACCTATTGTGTGAGCCATAACAACAACAATGATAATGATGATGATGATGATAATAATAATTTAAAGATTTAATTTTATAAATTCATTCAATTTGTTTGAATTAATGTACTTAAAAAGTATTAATAATACTAATACCAAAAATAACAATAATTATAATAATAATAATAATGGATTTCTATTATGTTATTTTCAATGTTATTATAACTAAATACGGTTAATGAGAATAAAATAACAATATCAACTAAAACAATAATGATGTAATAAATCAAATAAGACACAATGATATACGAATATCTGTTATTTATTATCGATAGGTTCGCGTAGTGTGCACGTACCTGTAATTCTTGTTTAATGTGTACGGGTTTGCGATCGCACGCGTGTTGTTGGGCGGACGCAATGCGATTACTTAATATAACGACGATATTATATACGTCGGGAACGACACGATGGACCTTATTTTGAGTTAGCTCTCTCGATTTACGTGCGCGCAGTGTGCGTAACTCGTCTATAAATCTTTGCTGTGATGCAGACAAATATAGCGCGAAATTTGCGGGCGTGGGAAAAGCAAAGTAAAAATGTTCGAGATGTGCGTTGACACGCACACGAGCGCACGCACAATTCCACCTCTTTTCTGTGCTCTGCCTTCCGCCCACTTTTGAGAGAGCGAGAGAGAGAAAGAATAGGAAAAGGAACGCCGTAGTGAAAAATTCCTGGGCATGGCAAGGAGTTCGCGTGAAGAAAGCGTGGTCGAGGTACTCGTGGGATAAAAATCTTCAACATGGAAACTCCAATGATGATTTCGATTAGCTATATCGATAATCCAGACTATAGACTTTTTTTATAATTCTTTTTTGTGGCTTTAATTTCAATGTTTAATTTGTTCACTTATTTAAAAATTAATTTATCTTCCGTCTTGTTAACGTTTGCATTATATATTTTATTTATTCTTAAAATACGAACGTGAAGGTATTGCTGGATGGATATAGAAAAATCGTCAAAATAATTGAAATTTCAGAAGCAATTGTTCTTCATAGAACAATAATACATTACTCGTTTTAGGATTTCGGTAAATAATTTAGTCGTTATAAGCATTGGAATTGAACACGATCACTTAGATGAATACAGCCACTGCAGACGTTAATGCTAGCAAAACGAATGGAACTATATCACGACGTATTCCGTAGATATAATATCATCATAATCGAGCGATCGATTAGACTTTAAATTCAAAATACATTAATTAAGTTTCAAACATAATTTACAATTTTTTAAGTATAATAATTGTTCATTCAAAACATATAAATTAAGTGTCGAATAAATATAGTGCATTGTCGCGTTTTCCAGTTCATTTATAAAATAGTGAGAGATGTATTTTAACGATAAATTAATCAGCGATCATTGGAAAACCCAATTTATTGAATTTTTTGATAGTTACCGTTATTAACCCTTTGGCCGCCACGCTAAATTTCCGCAACGTACTTCATATGAATGTGCCGGTTACTAGTGACCCCCATGGCAGTCAAAGTGTTAATAAGATTATCCGAATTTATTTATAAATTGAGATACTTTTTTGTCAGACAGTTGAAACAGATGCACAGTCGCTGTCAAGATTTTAGCAATATCGTCGAATTTTATTCCAATTATTATTGAAACTAGAAAATTAATATTTGTAAGTATTGATTTATAATTAAATAAGCTGTTTTGCGGGCTAAGCATGTGTAACACGATATCGATATTTGTAAATTTACAATTCTTTTATTTTGGATCAATTTTTTCCCCGATGGTCGATTGAGCAATATCTTAAATAAAAAACTGAAAATTCTTGTCGAAACCTCGATCATTGGTGCTTTGGAATGTTGAAAAATATCTCTATCTTCTTCGTGGCAATCACCACGGTGAACGCAAAGTTTCTTATTTCCGCCAGATCCACAGGTAAATATTTCTCGTTTGAAAGAAATGTTGCGAGTGGAAGTTTTTGAGGTAGAATCGCATCGCTATTAACATACCGAAAACGAGGAAGCATTCGCGGTAAGAAAAACCGCGGGAATCTCTCTCGACCGAAGCCAAGAGATTCGTAATTTATTCCAAAGTGAAAAAAGCCAGTGTAAAGGTATACAGTAGTTGGTAGCTCTGTCGCTGACGACCTCTCCTCTCTCTCTCCCTCTCTCTCGCACTGTCACCTTTCATAAGGAAGTCATGTATGTTTACCAAACAAACGGTGGAATTACGACGAAACGTACAGTAAATTTTGAAATACGTGCCACTATGATTCTGCCATTAAAATTATTGATTTTCTCAGCTGCTCGACGAAAGTTCTTGAAGTTAAAGAAAAAATCAGACCAAACAATAAAAAAAGAGAAAGTTGAATATTTTGCAGAAATTGAATATTATGTTTCTCACTTTTTTAATTCGTACCCAAGCTTGAACTCATGTTGTGATGGAAAATATTAGAAGTTTAGATTTTCAGGCAAACAAGTTAAAAACTTTAGGTTACTGTGATAATGATTTTTTAAAAAAACTAGTTCGTCGCTTAAGGCCGCTGAAATTGAAAGTGAGGTCGTTGAAATTGAAAGTGAGGCCCAACGTATGGCGCAAACATTCCAGATTAAAAGTATGATTACAATCGTAGAACCGGTAGCCACATTTTGAACCCGTTTTTCTCGAAACTAACGTTTTCAAAATAGTGCACGCATTTTTCATTAAATGACTGGATACACTTAAAATTAGATATTTTTGTTCAATGCAATAGTTATTTAGTCTCGACGACGTTTCACCACTTCACAGTTTTTTAATTAATTATTAACAATAATAGTATCATTTTCCATTTAAATATATCGAAAAAGCATACAAAGATTTGTAGTTGTTGCCTGCAGCATAATAATAAAGAAAGCTCGATCTAATCGTTACGAATATCGTTTATTTTAGGAGGAAACGAGTTCTTGCCTGATCTAGATTAAACGGGTGGCCAAAATCAAGTACAATCTCGAGCCCTACATGCCGTAAGGTCATTTACGAGATTATTTATAAATTCTTCAATTATTCACATTTTTTAATGAAATTTGATATACAACTTCGTTCATATATACACAAATAAGTATCCAAAACTTAATTATTCAAGTTATTTGACGAAAGTTACGTATTTCTATTCTTCTTCTTATTATTAGCAAGCAAATATGTTTAAATATTTTAATTAATTTCATTAAAATAAATTTTGAAGAAATTTCAACGGAAAGAACCAAAGGCATACAGAAACAATTTTTTGAACGAAACGGTTTAAAAGACGATAATACTATTTCAAAAATGATGACGCTCTACAAGACTGAAATACATCATTTTGTTTTGTCGAAGATTCATTATCGCGCGTTCAATTAAAACCAAAAGTAACTGACCATAAAAATGAACTGACGAAGGGAAACAAACAATAAATTGCCAGTTTGTGAAAACGTTGAACTATCAGAATCCAATAAAAATATTTTCTCACCGGATTGAGTCCAGCATTCAGGGCCTTCTTGACAAAGCATCGACCAGTCGTGTTTAAGATCCTTGAAAGTCGCCATAATTAATTATAAATAGAAAAGTATTTAAAAACCGCCGATTTTTGTGTCCACTATGATTTACGAATGTTTGTCATTCGTCACTCCTCCGTATTATGCCTCGATAGTTCACTACGGGTATTATTTTTTCGGCACTTTCAAAACGTTGAGACACCAAATCTTGAATCGTCGCGGAAAGGATGGTAAAAACTCACGACTAATTACATTTTTCAAAACCTTTTCCGTCCAATAATTCAAGTCAATAGTTCACGAAAAAGAAAGTTCGAACGGGATTCGCAACACTGAAAATACACGTTGAAAAATGCACATGCACCCGTGGAATAGGGTTCAAGAAGACGGTGAAAATTAAGTTTCCGGTGTGTAGAAATTTTGTCGAATTTTCAGCCAATTTTTAACAATTTTTTAGAATGAAAAATTTTAGAAACTTTTTTTCGGAGTTTTCCTCGTTCTTGCGAATCAACGGTGAGTTTTCTAGTTTATATAATCGATACTTTTGTTTCCGGAGAAAATTCGCGGAGAGAACTTTTGAGGAGAGCACATGGATGATGAAGGCAAAAAGCAGTCGATATTACTTTGAGACACCTGGTTTTCTGCGCTAGCTAGTGTGTACGCGCTCGCAGCTCGACGAGCAGCTCTTTCTCTCTCTCCTTCTTTGACCACAATTCCTCGTGTCGCTCTCTCACTCGCGACCTCTCTCTCTTTCGCTGTCGCCCTATTACTTTTCTCTTTCTCTTTCCCTCTCCGTATCCCATTTTCTCGCGTTTTTGTTCTCGCTCTTTCTTTCTGCTTTACATTTCTCTCTCTCTCTCTCTTTGTCTTTTTCTCTTTCATGTTTTCCAGACAAAACAAGTTCATACTTATCGGGATTCCCAACAGGTTCGCTTCTCGGTCGGTTTTGCGACCCTACCGTCCTGTTTTCATTTTTTAAACACCGGGTGTTCGCCTCTTCCCACCTTTGTAAGCAATCACAGTTTTCCTCTTTCGATTTTTTCAGAATTCTAACAGTTCTAGAATTTCGTTCTTGAATTTTCGATGAACGTAATAAAAAAGTGCTATTCCGTATGTTTATTTATGAATATTAAGATATTTTTTATCGGAATTTCAAACTATTCAGAATTTTAGAAATTCATACAATAAAGTATGTCAATATTCGTAAATAAAATATGCAAACGCATTTTTTTAAATTCTATTTTCCGAGAATTCTATAAAGATTGTATGTAGCAGAAAATCGAAATTGCTTACACAGGCAATGGCGTATGAAAAAATAAAAATGTGCAATTCCATGTTTTATGTATGAATATTTCCATATTTTACTCTCTGAATTTCAGATTTAGAGAATATGACGTGTAAGTATTCTCAAATAAGAACCATAAACACGCTTTTTTATCAAACTTTTAGAATTCTAAAAAATCTTTACTATTTATAGATTCCTAAATTTTATCCCAGTGCGTTTCTAAGTATTAGCCATTCCCATTGAACCATTTCATATTACTCCATGGAAAAGGAAGAAAACCCGTACCGGTATAGACAGCTCTTCGGATCCGCTGGTGCGAGAACCGGATTACTGAATTATCCATTAACAGAACTCTGAAGTAATACATCTCGGTGCATTTCCGTTATTTGAGATTTTTTTGAAGGACCCTGTATTATGATGTTTTTTCCTCGCGAATAAGTCGCCGAGTTTTTTTTGTAAGTTATTTTATTAAGTCTATCATTTGGAATGAAATTATTATTCGTAGTTGTACATCATTCATTTAACACATTGATGATCTTCATTATTGTATTTTTGTATCCAGAATAAGTATTTTAATAAAAATTTTATCCGGTGATGATTAGAAAATAAATTTCAGTATTGACTTATCTAGATAACGAAATTTCCTAGATCGAAAAAGTATCCCGGCGATTATATGAATGAAATTACGGTAAGTCCGAAAGCAACATTTTTCAAGAAAAAACAATCACGCACAACTGGAATATCTGTTTTGAAGACTGATAATTATTTTATTTGTAATTCCTATCGGACGTATACACGTTAAGGTCAGCTGGTCCTACGGTTTTTTGACCTTGAGAAAACCGGCGGTGTTCGAAAAGTATTTAGCATTAGCCTCGTTGACTTTTTTCTCGGCGGCTTGGGGATTCACTATTTCCAGGCCTTGCAACGGTGTAAATGCGACGCTCGATGCGGTACCGGAAACTTGCTTTTTGACAGTCGTACTGCCACCCCACTGCTGCTGCTTCTGTAAATTCTTCTGCAAAGTCTTCGATATTCGGACTTTCGTCTTTTCGTCGATCTGCGGCAAGCGTATTCGTCCGGTTCCCGCTTTTCCGATCGTTCCTCGCGAATAACCCAGATCTTCCTGATACGCGTCGTTCTCGATCTGTCCAAGCACCGATATAAAACAAATGGCAAAACTTAGAATTTCAAATATCTCAAAATGTATATAGAAAATTAAATTTTTTTATTTGTGCAATTATTGGTCGAGGTGTGTAGTAATAATACTGTTGAAATATTCGTCGATCAAACGTCACAAAGTTAATGAATACATGATCTGATACTTGAGAATTTTGTTAATAATTTTATAATACAAACGATTTTTTGAATGCGAAGAAATATTATTTATTCTAACGTATGACCGTTAATTGAAACAACCAAAGAAAACTCACCATTGAAAAAACGCGAAAAACCGAAACTTCATTTTCATTGCACCAAAATCGAAAAAAGAATTTTCTTTATATTTTGTAATTTAAGGGGGTCCTCTAGTTTCTCGGGACGAAAAAATCGATTTTTTTCAGAAATCACATCTACAACATGTGTAGAAAATGTGTGCCAAATAATTTTTTGATATTCAAAGTGGTTCACAAGTTACGGCCCTGGGACATGCACGAACTTTCAAACGCGTTTATCTCGAAACACCATTTTTCGATACGGTAACCACGATATTTCAGAAACTACTGCACCGATCTTGTTAAAATTTTTTACAGCATCTTCAATATGTTATAAACCAGCGATTGGCCTAGGATTATCATGATTGCTTCCATAGTTTTTTTTTCTACGCACGAGAAATTTTAAAAAAATGCGCAAAAAATAGAATGTAATTTTCAAAAGTGTATAAAAATGTCAATTTTAGTAATCTAGAATTCATTCTAGGTCAATCGCTAGTCTCAAATATGAAGATTAAAATGCCGTGTGGTTCTTTGATTTCCGATAAGCAGAGCAGCCGCAATCTTGGTCACCGTCAAGCACCTCTTTTACCTCATGTCTTCCTGTGGGCCACTATAACTTTTATATTATATATTTTTACTTCAAAAAATTTGTAAAGCTTATTTAAATGTTAATAAAGATTATGCAAAAACAATGAGATTTATTATTTCGTAGTTTGCCCGTAAAAAATGATTGAAGAAGCTGTAAAAAACAGCCGAGAAACTAGAGGACTGTGTTAATTTCATGGAAATGAAAACAGAATAAAATGTTCAATTGAGAAAAACGGTTTTAAAAATAATTATACGATGTCGAGCACGTTTTTACACATTCAAATTTTATCGCTACTCAGTTCAAATGAACAAATAAACGCGATCTGTAGTTATATAGAAAAAAATGAGTTTTAAGAATAAACAAAGATTTTAACCCCGCGCAATAAATTTGTATAAGGAAGTATCCGAATGTATGTATGTATGTATTTATGTATATATGTTCATCTGTTCCGCCATAGCCCCTAAAGTACTTGTCAGAACTGGAAATCAAGACATAGGTACAAAATGGTCAAGGTAAGCCGTGGTTGCATGCCTGTATACCATGTGGGGGCGGTTGACCATTTTGTACCTATGTCTTGATTTCTGTGTGAAATATTTTCTTGTTTCGTACTTTTTAGATCACTTTTTGTAGTAGTCGGGTTTTAGTTTTTTAATTCATTACTCACATCCGCGAAATTCATACGATTGGCGTGCTTGCGGAATTCGGTAATGGCGTAACGTTCCTTCATCTTCCGGACGCGTTTACCGCCACGTTTCTTTCGACCAGGATCGATCGGTTTCGGGAGCGGTTTTACGAATTTAACAGGCGGTGGTTCCTGCAATTTGTCCAATTTCTTTTCGATCTCGTCGCGCAATGACTGGCCGATATGCCCGTCGGTGCTTTCGTGGCAAGCGTCAACGCGCGCCGCCAACATACTTTTTGAGGCAACCAGCCGCGCCGCTTTCCTTCGAAGATCCTGAAAAAATCGATTGTTTTATTATTTATCATCTGTGATTTTCATAGTAGTTAACCACTTTGCTGTAAAACTGATTGAAATCGGTGATTTCGCCGATAAAAAGACAAGTTCGTTAAATCACCCGTTATCAAATTTTTTTTCTTCACGATAACAGATTCCAAATCGTTCTAAAACGCATATTCAAGGGAAACGATGATTTGTATCATCTTTGATGCTACTTTTATAATTCTGACCAACGGTAGCTAAGAGTAAAATTGATATGTTTTGGGGATCGTGTATTATTCCATTTTCAATGGTATCAGTCGTACTCACCGGTGGTGTGTCCTGGACTATATCCGAATAATAAATAAATCCGGTGTGAGGAAGAGTTGCGACTTGGGAGAAGCCCGAAAGAGTTGTTTTCTGTGATCCAAGCACAAGAACGTTGCAAGATGGCATTTTCGAAAGTTTTGTCAAACCGCCCGCTACACCTATGATGTCAGAACAAAAACAGACATTTATATGCCCTTTCGTTGCACAAAAGCTTTGCAAGAAATAAACAAAAAAAGAAAACAAAAGTGATAAACAACGATCAGGAATAATAGAAGAAAAATGCAAAATTGCATGTAGAATTAATTATTGACAATAAGAAATACAAAAATATTCATAATACGAGATCATTTATTATTAATTACCCATGATTTTCGCCGCAGTAGACGCGCCTACGATGATAGAAAGGTTCGGTGCTATGAAAGCCATTCTGCTTTCCACGTACTCGAATATTCTGGATTTGCAATTGTTCAATTCCACTGCCATGTCGCACGCCTCGCAGATCGCGTCTTTCTCCTCGCTTGTTAAGTACTGCCTAAAACGAGTTACAGTAATCGATTACAATAAATAAATTGCATTGAGGAGCGCATGTTCAACCAAAAAAAAAGCGAGACCTTTATTTCAACTGCATCTAGTCCCTTAAAGTAAAAATGTTTTTATAACTTTCAATACATGCATCAACATTATACTTGTTTATTCCATGTGCACTCTTGCGAGTTTTTACATATCTCCTTTCTCTTCTCCTCGAGTTCTAAATTCTCCGGGCTGACCTTTCCAGTGTTCCATCTTTTTCTGTCTACCCATACATCGTTAAGCTAACCTGCGTAAGTTGCACGCACAGCCGACTTAGCTACACTATACCGCATTTGCCGAGGACACGAGCCTCTCTTGATGTCGCTTACAGTGCGTAACTTCAATGTGTAGAAAATGTGTGCCAAATAATTTTTTGATATTGACCCAGCCAAACTCCGACCCAGCCAAACTCCGACCCAGCAAAACTCCGTCCACCCAACTAGCAACTCCGGTTATTAAAATGATTCTGGGCATATTACAGTTCTCAGAACATAAATAATTTCTGATATTTAAAATTGTAAAATTATATTATGCGAACTCCATTTTTTGTAACGCACTCCCTCAATGCATGAAAACTTTTTACTGATTTTTATGAAATTTCGTTCAAATATAGCAAGATATTGTATACGAATGTGAAAGTGTGATTATGTTTAAAACAAAGATGAAAGCGCATGAACTTTCTTGATAAGGAATTTATCAAATAAATACCCTTGAGTCGTTGAGGCTGTAACCGAAACCACCATTATTGTCGCCTGAGTAAGAAACTGTTGGAGAGTCTCATTGTTCTTCGCCCTGTCAAGATCATTGCCCAATTCTCTAACGGTCATTACATACTCCAGTGGTCCGACAACGAGCGACTCCAGCTCCGGAAACCTTTTTGAATATTTGTCTCTTACGAATCTATGAATCGTTGCTGCAAAATAACAATATGTTTGTTTCTGCATCCTGTATTCAACTATGATATTGTGACAATCATTTAGGCAAAAGTACCTCTCGATTCTCGTTTCATGTTCTTTTTATTAAAGATTATTTACCAATCTCGTCATCAATGTCTGCTGCTATGTTGTTAGCTTCAACAATCAATTGGTATTCAGGATCTGATTCTACGGGACCCACTATGTCGGCTGACTTCCGTGGCAGTTTGCTGTATTTATCTATCTGCATCATGATTTTTTTCAAGTGGTCCGAGTCACGAAGCTTCGTTAGTTCTCTGACTGAAGATACTTTTATTTCTGTTAGTAGAAATACATTTTTATATCATTAAGCATTTGTAAGGCAAACCATGATAATGATATTAATAATAATACCAAAGTATATACGCTAGTGTATCGAGATAACACTTCTCTTCTCCATGTGTATAAGCAAGTAATCGACACAAAGAAATACTGGTAATAGTCAGGAAATCATCAAGGAGATGGCAAATGCTTCCCAAATGCAAGGGCATTCTTTCATCAAGCACGTTGAAATCTATACAATCAATGAAGATTGTGACAGATTTGTAAGACGTATATTTGGAGGTTAAACTTTGTCCAGCTGCATTTTTGGAAATAAATTTTGTCATAGATGCAGAACTCAAGAACTGCAGCACTTTCAATTTATATTTCCTTATAAAGATTTCATGCTTAACCTAAAATGGTTTACCTTCTTCAATAACTTTGTGAATCGCAGCCGGTTGTACGAATTCCGGCTCGGGTTCATCCATAAACTCATCGCCGTCATCATTTTCTTCGAGGTCGGCGAGCAGTTCATCCGCCAGTGACATTGTTGACTATAATATTATTCGGCCAAGGTGATAAACAAATCTGGCCGCATAGGCTCGGAACTAATACCAACGAATTCAGACGTACATAGAAGAACAGTTCTTACGAGAGGCCTGAAGACAAGTATTCTGCGACCCAAACCGCCGCGTGGCGGCGTAACGAGCGAACAGCTGTCAGAGGACCGAGACACCTATCTCTCTCTTACCCATTTCGGAGCGAAAACACGCTTGAGCTAACAGCCTTGGATCGAAACCAATGTGCTTGATTTTTTTTTTTCGAAAAATTAATTTGTTTGGTTTGCTAAAATGTAAAGGTGTAACGTGAAGTTTATGAATACATTTACAAAACAAAAAAATAAATTTCGCAAGTACAACTATCTAACTTTTAGCGCAACACGAAATATCGTCTTATGTATTCAAACTTTTGAGTTTATATATATATGTGTGTGTGTGTGTTTCTTATCTAAAAATATATATCAGAAAACGACGAGAATAATTGTTTTATGATCGAGGATGATCAAGAATTAAATAATGAAACATTTAAAAAAGAGAAAAACATATTCTGGGAACTTGAACCCTCGCCCTCCACATTTCTGCCCGTTGACGCTGCTCTTATAGCTATATGAGCTAACGTTAAAATAGTAACATACAATTATATAAAGCATGTGAATGGATTTCTATTGAACGCTTACTATTTAAGGATATTTTCAATTAATGGATTTTTTTTAACATACGATTTTGCAAAAAAATATTGGCTACGAAATATAATTCGAACCGTTCGTACTTGTAGTTATCGTAGATTATTGGTTTCGCCTGCAATAACCAACAATCGTAGAATTAATAATTATTCACCTAAATATTTTAGATTAAATAATCCGATAAAAGAATTTGCGCATAACATTATTTTTTAGCATCTTCAAGCGATTCTGACATTTTTTATCCGAGAATTCACCGTACATCATACAATGTTTCATGATTTCGTCCGGTAGTGGAACAAAGAGAGAGCGGCAGCGAAACGAAAAGGTGCAAGAGAGACCGAGCGTGTCTCCAACGAGAACGATCGCACGTGTTCCCAGCGTATAATACTTATAAGCGGAAGCAAGACAGAACCATGTCCCCAACGCATATAGGGGAAGTCTACAAGAGGAAGCGAGAGCCACAATAAAATCTGCCACCAGCGCCGCTGATCGAGAACTACCCTTGGGGACATGTCCCCAAGAAAATTGGCACATAAAATCCTTAAGAGCTGTCCTTTTATGTACGTCTGCATTCGTTGCTAATCCTGCCACGAACGTATACAAACGTTTGCAATGTTTTGGCCGCCATATTGATTGCTAGATTGAAGCGCCACGTACGATACACGGTGATTATTAGAACCGCTTGACAGCCGTATGAAGTCGGTACTCGATCTGTTATTTTTGGGATTCAAAATCTAAGTACATTAACCTCATTTAATATTTCATCTGTAGAAAAAAGTAGTACCCCTTTTGGAAGAACAGACGGCATTATTTATTTTCCGAAAATTTTCTATTTCAAAGAGCACCATCAAGATTTGAAAAACGAAGGCACATTTGGAAAAACGATTACGACTTGTGGTAGTGAATCTCAAATAAGGTGTGGCGCTTCCATCCGGTAAGAATAGAAAACCACATAACCTTTAATTATACCCTACCATCGATGTGATATCGATTTCAAACAATTTTTGGTATGACTTTTAAGGGAGGGATAAGGGTTTCAGTGTAAAAAAAAAACACTTTTTTTTGTGATTTTTAATCTCAAATATCGATTGAGCAATTTTATTTAAACCTTCGATACATTATTGAGCATAGTTTTGACAATGTTCTGTAAATTTTTCATGCAGAAAAATGAAGTATTAGCTCGTAACAGAGCTTCCCCCAGAGCGTCTTGGAAAAAAAAACAATTTGCGGTGTTCACTGTAACTCGGCCGGCAATTATCTGAAAATGAAAAACCATAAAAATGCAGTCAAATTATAATCAAATCTTCCCCCCAACGTTCTCTGGTTATTTTTTTTCATTTAAACATTTTTGGCGGCCATCTAAAGTGTGAACCCTCATTTTCCACGAAAATTTCCGCCATTTTGTGGGTGGGAAACACCCATAATGTAATCAGAGAAATTTTACTAAACGTAGGGGGGGAGGTATTTTATATGTAGAAAATGTGTACAAAGTTTGAAATCAATCGATCGACTAGTTTTTAAATGGCACAGAACACCGGACTTTGAAAAAGTAGTTTTGAGTCAAACGCGTTTAAAGTTTATGAAGCAAAAAAGTGAAGAAAAGAATTTTCCAACTTACACAGAATCATCGATTCCAGCTCCATACAACACACTTCCTGCAACATCGTCGATGTCTTCAGCCTCTTCTCTCTCAAGTCTCTTAAGTCTCTCAAGTATTTAGTTTGATTTTCTTTGATGAAGCACTTTTTTGTAGTAGCCTCATCTTTAATTATTTTATTCGGGTTAAATCTTTTTTTTGTTCTGCACAAATAAGTTCTTCCACTTTGTCGGTCTTCTCTCGAAACTTTGTTTACTCTCAGCATTTTGGCACAGGACATTTTTTGAAAAAATTATAAAATTACAAACGTACGGTCGAACGTCAAACAACAAACTGAAGCTCGTTTCTTATTATACACAAATTTAAAATATATATATGGTTTTAGTTACCTACCATTACTAAATGAAATATTTCTAAAACTGGATATGGGGTCAGGACAATAGCAGTGAATAAACTGTATATCTGCTCGACAGCTGCACTGCAATCCCAACCGCCCGCAGCTGTTAGAGTTCGAGCGTTAAAGGCCCCGAGACTAATTTGACAATAACTTCAAGAATATTGCTTAGACCGGATTAATATTTTAAGGACATATTCTTGAAATGTAAAACAATAAGATAAGACAAAAAAAATCGATTTTTCGAAAGTAAAAACCGTTACCCCGCCCTTAAATATGGGATCTACGAAATTAGAACGAATGCGGATTTGTCACGTTATATTCCAAATTGTAACTGCGTAAAGGTGATTGTTGCGCATGAACCAGTAGTCGTCCTATGCCGTTTTAAAAATTCTAATCCTACTGACTTTTAACTGTTGAAATCCTATATACTCAAAAAGCAGAATACATCTTAGGCTTTAATTATGCAATGCAAGATTTTAATAGTAACAGTGTAATAGCAACAAATTCAGACGTATATAGAAGAACAGTTCTTATGGCGTCTTCTCACTTTAGGCGCCTCGAAAATAGGCTATTTTCGCGATTTCTTTCAAATATTTTTGCTAAAAAATATGGGATAAAATGGATCCTAAGAAATAAACACATCTTTCAAGTACATGAAAAAAATTTTTTTTTTTTTTTGAACAATTATAATAAAATAGTAGCATCGAAAAATCCGTGTAGAAATAATATGTTCGTAGCTTGGTATCTCCGAGATGGGTCATCTGAAACAAAAAATTAAATATTTTTAGATTCAGTATGTCAGTGGCTATAGCGCATATCATTAGATTTTTGATATTCGTAAAATAACAAAATGGCGCACGTGTTTCGAAAAAGTAAAAAAAACGCGTTTTTTGCAGTTCTTTGTAAAAAAATTACTTAAAATCAAAATTTCAAAAATCTGATGATATGCGCTATGGCCATAACTATGAAGAATATGTCATTCAAATTTCATGACAATCGGCCGGAGATTTTCCGAAATTTCATCAAGAAGACACCGAAAAACCTTGTTTCAAGATAAACGCGTTTAAAGTTTTGGTTGCAGAAAAATCATGAAAAAACCTTACCTCGGGTTAATCAGCGATGCCTGATTACAATGGACCTTCCGATTCTTCAGAAAAGTTGTGCTCGTCCAAAATAGCTTTCCTTCGTCTCGATCTAGTCTCTTTTGAAGCGTTAGAGCTGCGACGGTTCCCTACGTGTACGCGATCACTGTCGTGGTTCTCGGAGTATTGAGCGGCGATAGGGCCAAGTTTGACACCCATCACCTCCAAAATTTTTAAAATAGCCCTTCGTTATAAATGCATGCCGGTGTTTGGCAAGCAATTTCCACGGGTTTTCTCCCCGTAAAAACGTGTTTCGATGCCATTGCCCAGACACAGCTGTTGAAACACTCGTTGTTGTTTTGGGTATTTCCTCCGAGGCATCGCTCCAGTAACTCGTCCCTCGTCAGATCTTTATAAATCGGTTTCAAAACCTCTTGAACATCCTGAGCTAGAGCAGGAGGATGTTTGAAAGTTTCTATCTGATTGTTTTTAACCGTTATCTTCTACTTGCACCAAAAGTCAGAACAATACGTATGCTGTGGGTTGCTGTCGGTTGAAATTTTTTGATAGTATCCTGCCCAGATCTCCCTGCGCATACCTTCGACAGCATTCGGGTGTCAATTTTATTGATAAATCTTGGGTTTTTACGACAGAAACTTTTTTTATAACAACTTTGTTGTTTCTTACTACAACTTTCTTGGCTGCTTTTTTCTTTGGGGAAGATTTTTTAGCGTCTTTCTTTGCAGCTTTTCTCTTTTGTGTAAGAATTTTCTTAGCGTCCTTAGCACGCTTGAAAATTCTTTTCGCAACGTGTAATACGCAATCCAACTTTTTAACCACAAAGTCTTCACCATACGGTGCTGTATCGAGCAATACTTTACAAGTTTTAGTGTCGCCATGACCGATGTAAAAACCGTAGTGCACAGCAAATTTTTCGAGTGATCGCAAAAACATCTCACATATACCGTCAACCTCCATTTTTCCAGAACTACCTGAATAGTTAGCACTACAAACTAGTTGGTGCTTCTCATACCACTGTGCACATTCGATCGTGTGTTTCATACCTTTTTTCGATTCACAGCTTTTGCAGTGACTCGACTTCACAACGACGTTTGCAATTTTTGTACTGTGTTTTCTGCCAGGAACCGTCACCTGAAACGGTTAAAAGTCTTCGGGTTCTCCGTGTTGGGCGTTCAACAGTTGTTCTTCTTTGACAGACTTGCTCGCCACTATATCGAACACACTTTGCACTGCGATGGCGATTGAATTGAGTATTTGATAATAATTAGTGGAATTGATTCCATATCCCAGTTCTATGAGCCCACAAAACGTATTGACCCCACTCAATCCAACATCAATCAAACGCATGACGTACACTAAACGATGATTGACTTCGTACCCATTTGAGATTTGAGACGGGGGAGACCGGTTTAGGAGGCCGAAATTTTGTTGTTTTTCGCGAATTTTTTACATAGGGACGGAATAAACAGAATTTTTTAAAAATTTGGGAATATTTTATTCATGTTTTGAAGTAGACTTGAGAATTTAGATGTTTTTTAAAAATTTGGGAATATTTTATTCATGTTTTGAAGTAGACTTGAGAATTACTAGACTTGAGAAGTAATTTCCGCCGGCACTAGTGTCGTTAGATCGCGCTGTCCATGGACGTCTGCCATCGGAGTATTTTGCTGGTGGGCATTTCGGTGGTAGGAATTTTCATCGGTAATCATCACAATTTGTTTTTTTTTCTTTACATTAGCAACATATTTCCTAAGAATATGAACCTGATTATGTAAAAAAATATTGAAAATTGCATATTTTTGAGGAGTTTGAAGACAATGTTATGTTTTTATACCATATTTTTTCACTTTTTTCGCATAAAAAAACGTATTTTTAATAATCATATAATCCCAGAATTAGGTTCATCTAAATTTGATTTGAATAAAGAATATTGACACCAAATTTCAGAACGATTAGTCAATAACTTTTCGAGTCAGAATGCCCATAAGTTGAAAAAAAGTCGTTTCGAGAAAAACGCGTTTGAAATAAAATGTTCACGAAATCATAAAATTCAGATAAAATAATCTCATCGGTTAATCAGCTATTCCAGCACCATGTAGCAATCCCTCTTCTTGTTCATACGCGTCATTCCGAGCTTGCATCTCCTCTTGACGAGCTATACGAGCTTCCTTCATCTCCAATGAGCTGCGCCTATTCTGTCTCGTCACGCGCTGACTATCCATGTTTTCGGCAAAATTGAAACTCTGCGAGCCAACTACGAGTTATAACTCGTTCATCACCATTAGAAGGGCTGAATTTCCTTCATTGAATAATACAGCAGCCAAGAATGCTACAACCTCGACTATTTTTAGGCCAGCATGAAGGTGCTTTGGAGCCAATCGCCATACGGTCGAATTAAAACTTACATTCGCGTTCTGTGTATGCCCCCCTAAACATCTCGTCAGCAAATCGTCCCTCGATAAATCTTTGTATATCGGAAGAAGTTCTTTTTGAACGTCAAAGTGCAATGGAGCAGGGTGCGGTCCAGGCTGTTCCAAGTACTTTAGCTTTCTGCCACTTGCACCAACTGTCTTCTCCCTATGGACAATTGTTGTGTTGTGGATTGTCATCTGTGGATATCATGTGGTGAAAAGGTGCCATTATATTTTTCTTCATGTCTGTGACACTATTTATATTTCTTCGAATCGCTAAGCGATAATATGTGCTGAGCTTTTTCACCAAAGCCTCCGTCAACATTCCTCTTCCGCCCAGTTTTTCAGTTTTCCTGACGTTTCGGAGTCGAGTTCTCATCCTCTTCTGAACATGGCCTATGCATTCACTTTTGACAACTGTCAGTTCATCACCATAGGGATTCAAATTGAGGATTGCGGTGAAAGTTTTCGAATCTCCATCACCGCTGTAATTGCCGTATTTTACACCATACAGTTCCTCCGATCTCAAGAACATCATTTTCACAGATTCCACCTCCATGCTTCCCGCGGAGCCTTCATGTGTTTTCATGCAATTTCTTCGTCATGATCGTTTTTCCATGTGAGATATTCTGGTGAATTTTTCGGTTTGTCTTTCCAATATATACATGATTGGCAGTAAGAGCGTCGTACAACCAGATCGATGACTTTTCCGGAGTAATATCCGATGAGCGTTGTAATACCAAACAGTGATTTGAATCCTCGTTTTTTCCACGTTCCATCACTAGATACTTTCAAATTCCGAATAGGTCTTTCGCGTTTCTCGTTCTCTTTCTTTAATTCTTCAACAGCTTTCTTACAGCAGAATTCATACACTTTTCTCGCAGAGGCGTGGATGTGAGGGCAAATTCTGTTGTAAGTTTCTTCAGCCATACCACTACTGATCTCCATATAATTACAAAATAAATTCAGTCCTTGTCTGCCAACACCTAAGAGCCGCATGACAAATACAATCCTACGATTTATCTCAAATCCCGTGTTGAGTAAAGGACCTGAATTGATTTGTTTCGATCCACAGTGGCAATTGGCCACAAGCTTGAACCCAAGGCCACGTTTTCCAGTTTCTAGAAAATTCACTTTTTGTTTACACTGTCGACAAATAAGAATTTCCGACAAAGCAGTGAATACTGCGAAAAATTCGATGAACCTGTAACAATGTAACGGATTCACAATTACATCGTCGCTCCTAGCACTCGAAAGTTTTTTTGCGCTCTCACTTGCATGTTCTTCACTGACACTCGACTCACTCCTGGTGTGTTGATTACCATGAAACGATCTCTTACGTGGTCTACCACGTCGTTCGTTACACTCACGGGAACCTTTCGGATACGCTGACATTTTGATAACACTCGGTAGGAAAGCCGGAGCTGAACTACCCAAACTCGACGCTTTGTCGAAATATCGTTAACATTCGAGAACATTCTACTCTAGGTCAAGCAACAACATCTGCCGAAATACCACCTTCTCTATTATTCCTTAGTACAGCGGTATTGAAGCAGATAACCGAAAAAGGGTCCCTGAGCGACCGCTCCGTTTCAACTACCGCGCGCTTCGACTCCGGACCGACGGGCGGTCACTTAAGTCCTCATAGCATTAGAAATAATGCGAATTTTGCTTCCAAATTTTGACCACATATTCTTGACTAGTCATACTAACAATTTATGCAATAAAAAAAGCCGATTTTTTTGATCGGTCTAAACTGGTTACCCCCCATAATGGGCATGAGTAATATATTTTTCTTCGCAATCACAAGTCACACAAATTTTGAAACCGAGTCCTCGCTGACCGTACTTTGTAAAGGAAACATCTTTGTTACAAACTTTACACTTCACATATTGTTGTAATCCAGAAAAAACAAGAAAAAACTGAATAATACTATATCCAGCCGTTGGATCGATGTTTGCATCGAAACTTGTATTGCCCGATTTTTTTAATGTTGCTGCACTCGCACGAGCATGACTCGTATTTGCTTCAGACTGGTGCGGAAGCACTCCATGAATTTTTCGTTTTTTTATAGATTTCGAACTTGGACGTCACCACGTAGCACTTTTTTGCGAACACTTTTTGTCCATTATAACAATCCTGAGCGCAGAGATGTTGCTGTTACGAAGTTTCAAATTAGACTGATGATATAACAGTTTAGCATCGTTGCCGAGTAATTTTCCTTTGAAAAATGCACGTGTTAAGGTCTTATTAGATGAGTATAGACACCAAAACAGAATATACCCAAGCAAGGGGTACTCTATTAACAAAAGAACACGACTATTCAATTGTATAGTCAGGTATGCAGGGACGGTCCGAGCGGCGTCAAAAAGCTCAGCTGGGTGCTCTCAGGTAGTCACCTAACGGTCGCCCAAAAATGTAGTTAGACTCGTCCGATCTTTATGAAATTTCGATATAACATTTTTGAAGATATGTACTTTCAAAATAAAAAAAAATCGATTTGTTTTAATTTTCAAAGTGAGAAGACGCCTTATGGGAAGCCTGAAGACAAGTATTCTGCGACCCAAACTGCCGCGTGGTGACGTGACGAGCGAACACTGTTCGCTTGATTAACTTGTTTTTGGAGATAATGCTTTATCGCTTGATTAAACTCTATGTTAATGAATATAATAATGAGAATATAAATATATTTCCGCTTACCTTTATACATAAAAATTTTTTTGGTATAGGGACGAGTGCGAGTAAAGCGCAAACAATTTTTAACAAATAAGTTGTCATTTCAATTTATTGTTATGTACAAATGAACGCACAAACTAATAAAATAAGTGATTGGAGTGCGCGATACATTTTTTGTACAGTTTGAATGATACAGAAAGGAATATATGCATGAAGAACTAAATAAGCATTCGAATAATTTAAAAGTCGCGCGCGTGCCATCGGGTGACATCACGCGCGAGTCGTGCTCAGATTGCTTGTTCCCTCGAAGCCTTCGTTTCGACTTGGTCGCACATGAACATGCTCAGCGCCCATGTATTGGTATAGCTGCCAAAGGCGCGGTCGGGAAACTTCGACCGTGCTCGGTTCTGCCTTCCCTCTCGAAGCCATTGTTGCAACTTGGCCGCACATGAACGTGCTCAGCGTCCATGTATTGGTGGAGCTGCCGAAGGCGCGGTCGGGACGCTTCGACCGCGCCCGGTTCTTCCCGAAGCTCTCCGAGTGTCGCTCGCTCACGGACACGCGCTCCTATGCTTGTGTAACGTCGCGTAAGACCCTAGAGTCGGAGTCGTCGTTATAGTCCACTCGAGATAGACATTGAAATAGAAAAAATTCCTGGAAGCAATTTTTTTTTTTTAACGTCGGGGAGAGTGGTTGGGAGTCTACATTTCGATTTTCGAGACAATCCGGATTGTGCAATCGCCGCCATCTTGATTTGAAATTCAGATTTTCGATTTTTCTGAAATAACTCGTTAATTTTCAACTTCAGAGCAAAAATGGCAGTATACAAAGTTGTTGGAAATTTAATTTCCCACAAGATTGATCCTTATCATTTTTACAGGGGATCAATAGTTGCAGAGTTATACTATCAAGTTTATTAAAAAAATCGTAATCGGTGGAATTTTATTTCCTTCAAGTTTGGTTCTCGCACTTTACTCCACGATC
>JAPYZI010001096.1:0-36305 GCA_030523105.1 Ophioninae sp. A BG-2022a | reverse complement strand
AGAGGCTTATGCTCGGGAAATTTGTGAAAGTGCAATACGATGGATCGTAGCTCGCAATTGCTCCCATGGTAACCACAACCTGCACAATTATTTTCAAAAATTGGGAAAATGCCGAACATGTTCCTCTTAGAGCAAGCGTCCTGCATATACACAATAAATTTCATGCAAAGCGGGTGAATAGTGTGGGAGAAATTAGATTTTGAAATTTCGATGTGGCTAGGAACGTGTTCGTCATTCCCTTAATTTTCAATATGAAATATTATATAATAATTTCTTGGGCGATCTAAATAATTTAGTAGATAAAGAAAATCGTGAAAATAGGGTTTTTATTTAGTTTTCGCTACATTCGAACGATGCAAACCGGATCAATGTGTTCCAAACTGTACTACAACGTAGTAAACAATCGAACAGCTCAACAATGTGAGATTGAAGTCTGCAACGTTGCCGCGCAACGAAAATGATTATATTTCAATTTCTCTATTTTCTATTCACCGCAATTGTTAGTAAAATACCCAATAATTATTCGAATTTTTATCGTGATTATTTGGAATTCAAATATGAAGAAAAATATTTCGCGAAATAATGGAACTACGGAAATAAAAAAATGAGAAAATGAATTTCATTGCATGGATTTTTCCGGAACAAGGAACATTAACAAAAATAGATGACTCAATAATAACTGAAGAGGAACACACCGACACTTTTGACACTTTCATCCAGAAGTGTGAATGCCAGTTATACTGTGCCACTCGCATCTAATTTTACTTTACTTGTAGGGCATACATTTGAAAAATTCTGCTACTTTTGTGAGATCCTGTATGTCTCACGTATCGTCGAAGCACGCCCCAACGGTGCTCGATCATGCAGATATATTTTTTCACCGCGTTACCAATTTATATGCATATCACGATTTTATAATAAAATAAAAACGTATAAACTCCAACATACATCTCCAACGAACCAACTCGATTATTGGGTACAATTTTACGATTCGCCAGTATCAACTGTGTTGACAATAACAAAATGTAACTTTCGTATCAATAGGAGATGTGCAAATAGCTTGAAAAAACCAGCAACAATAACATCGAGGCCACTTTTATCACAAACTGATCCCAAACGAGCCTTTAACGTTTGGCACCCGTTGTTGGCAATGTTTTTTTTACGGGGGCACATGGAAAAAAAAGAAATATGAACGAAAAAAATCAGTCGACGAATGGGGGTTTTAGCGACCCGTGAAGTTCATTCGATCGTGGATTCATTCGACAGTTGTTCCTCCTCTAGAATAAAGGCTGAATACTCGTGTACAACATAACCAATGCGCCGACGGCTATGTTGTTGCCAGCAACCAAAAGTGACGGTGGGGCATTCAATATTCAGTATCGTCTATTTTTTGTTTACGTTTCTCATCCGTCGTACCCATCTCTCTCGTATTACGATGTTTTATTTCGTTTACGAATTCAACGCGTATCCCGAGCTTGTACAAGGGATTCTCCGCTAATGTGTTCGTCGGACGAAAAAATTTTCAGCACAATTTACTGTGTGAGTATGGGAAGGGTAGGAAAATTCGCTCGGCAAGTAATTAACGAAAGCAAAAGCCAAACAGCGAGGGAAACGGGGACATCGAGACGAGAAGAGAAGGATATAGAGGGAGAGAGAGAGAGAGGTCCGAGTGGTAAAATGGAGAACGTACTGATTGGGGGAAATGGGAATTAAACGAGAGCGAATTGGTACCGTCAGTTGCCATTGCAGTGAATGAATGACGTTTCTGAATGCATGGATGATGTGTGTACGCGACGGTATGTGAACAGTGCTTTTTTTTTCCTCTTTTTTCCGTGCTGTCACACGATTCAATATTGCGAGTAAAAAAGAAATACGAAAAGAATTGGCTACGAACGTTGAGCGTCACGGAGTTCGCAAGGTACGAAGAAAAAAATTCGTTTCATTGCAAAATCATCGTCGGAATAGCTTTTTTTATACATGGAAAATACACAATTTATTGTTTCATTTCGATGACAAATTTCAATTCCGTGTTCGACGCGATGCGATACTTTTTCTCTGATTAACGAAATTTCAGTTTCCCATTGCATATCTGCATACGTGGACGAGCGCTACGACCAATGCTAGTCACGCCAATCAACCGTTTTTTCACCCGTTTCGGATATATACTGTTTTTTTTTTCAACTGAATTAAGCATCATCCTCAACCATTTTGCTTTGCATTCTACTTTTTTCACAATTTTATCAAAGAATAATTATTTCACATTGACAGACTTACGCGTATACTTTAGGGAGGTTGAAGGAGAGTCTGAGGTGACTCGAAGTTCATTAAAGTTTATCGGAAGGTTTCAAGGATGAGAAAGATAGCTGCCTCGACATCCCATCTCTGTGTGCCAATTTCTGGTCAAAGCTCCATCGCCCCTCCCTCATTACCTCTCTATTCAAACGTTACCCCTCGGGATTTGTTTCGTTCCTCGGAGTTAATAGAAAAACGTTCCGAAAGCTTTGCTGAAGGAAAGAAAAAAAGAGCACAAGGGTATTATATCTGAGGAGCATTACCCTGAAGGGAAAAAAATATATATGGATGAATGAAAAAAAATTTACCGGAAAAAATAAAAAATCACCTTATTTCTGTAACGAATCTCGCGTGTGACTCGTAAATATTCCATAATAGTGTCAAATGAACAAATTGGGAAAACGAAAAGAAAAAATCTTGCTGATCTATCAATATATCTCCGATGAATGAAACCAATGTTTCCCCGATTGTCTCTCTTTTTGCAAGAGTATCACACGTTTCCATATACTCTGGTAGTCCGTTTCTCAAACGTTGAGACTGTTTTTTTTTTTTCTAAAAAAAAAAGTTTGAACGTGTGAAAGAACCGAGGGTTGAGAGCGTAAATGGGCAAGGACAAAGTAAATACGAATAGTCTTTCAAAAGTGCACGTACAATGTACCATAAAGGGTCTTCTCCGTAGCTTTCTCTCCCAGCTCTTTGTGCAGTTGACCAACAAAAATCAGGCCACCGGGACGAGATAAACATTGACGTCGTTTTGGAGAATGGAGAGAATAGAAGAAATTGGATTTATCAATGCTCCTACGCACAGCAGTTTAAAAAAAAGATACTCGAAACTAATACTACATTCTTCGTTTCATCAAAGGGAGAAACATCAACGAATAAAGCGCGCTTTAGTCGTGCTGAAATCAAGGAATAATCGTAAAATCAAAGGTCGTTTGTAGAGAAATCGGGACGAGGCTACGTTTGACAAAAAAGAAAGCTAATATTTGCATTAAGAGCCTTCGTAATGCAAATTCACTCAATTCTCGTGATATTTCGTGAAAAAAGAATTTCTGTATAAATCCACCCCCATGTCAAAATTTGCATTTGACACGCGCCACGACCCTATAGTAAAATGAAGACAAAGCTATTACACGCATAGGATGGAAGCGGCAATATTCTTTGTTAAAAAGAATATTGACGCTTCGTGAATTTTGTTAATGTATTGGCTATGGCAACCCAAAGGATACGCGTCCTCAATCGCTGGTAGGGCGATACATACACCTTGGAACCTTTCTTAACGAATCCTCAAAGGACTGGCCGAGAGGAAGGGAGAAAGCGGAAGAGAGAGTGAATGGACGACGAGACGAGGAACGAGGAGGGTAGAGGGAGGGAGAAACGGTCGTCTGGTCTCTTCTGCGCGGATACCAACTCATCCCCAAATAGGTAGGAAAGTTCAGGGTAATTTAATCGGACCGTAGCGAAATTACTGGCGGTACGAAACTCACCGTGACAGATTCGCTTCTCCACCACATGTCTTTCTACACAAAATTGCGTCCGTGGCGCCCCGTGTCGCCACACGTGTATTGGTCAGTTCAAAATATAAATGGCATCTTCATTAGCCGCTGATTCGTTCAATTTTACCACCAAACTCCCGTCATCAGCGAAGAAGCGGATGAGAAGGATTCTTTTTTTCGAAAAAGGTTCACCGTTTGGGCGGTATAAATTAGAAAACTTTTTTACTTGTTCCGTCCTCTTTCATCTCACGTTGAAGACGACGTTCGCCGTGAAACAAAAACCAATCATCTTGTTTCACGAAAGGTTTAGTGGAAATACGAACGAATTCCTAATACTCAGAAAAAAACGGGACGAATGGACAAAATATGTCATATTTTAATTTACCAGCGATACTCCTCTTAAAGAGTAAGGATTGCCATGAATGTTCCGCAGTAACGAGGCTCACGCGTGTGAGCCCTACGGCATAATTAAAAACAATTTCACGAACGAACGACCACGTCGTTCGTTTAAAGTCCATCATCACAAAGATTGTGTTTCGTTTCGTTGGTATTTTTCATTTTCCTCTGGCCTTCTTTCGAACCACTCTTCATCCAGCAGCTCCTCGCATGATGCGGATTCTCGTCCATTGTAGTGTGCTCTTTTAAGAATTAATCGCGCTGAGACTCTTGACGTGTGAATTACTCATCAGTTTCTTGACGCAGCCTCATTTCTAGCGAGTTGTTTTCCCTATCGCCGTCTCATTGCTATTGCTATTATTCATAGAAGTAAAATGATATACAGTGATCAACAAATGTATCTCATAATTTATTACGTCGATGGTCGTACTCTTGAATTCTTACACACAAAAATCATTATTTATTTTGTTTCCTCCATTTTCATTAGCAGATTCGAGCCAACGAAACATTTCGTTGGTAAAAAAAATATTAGAGTACAAAAAAACTGCGTTCATCGCGCTTCACAAATTTCACATACTCGTCATTATTTTACTTGGCCCAAAAATCGGTGGGGGCACGTTGGTCCAAGCGTGAGAGAATAGCCTCGGAAGCCTTTTATATAGACGTATCGAAACGTCCGCGGGCTTTTCTCACCATGGCAAAAACTACGACGTGAACGTCGACAAATAAGTGGAACAAAGCAACTTCGTGCTACATCCCGCGTGACCCTAAGTATACGCTCCGTCGAGGGTTTTCCTCTCGGAGGAAAACCAAGTTGCCTCAACCAGAATTAAGATCAGGGCTCTTATTTTTTGTACCCCTTCATTTTCCCGGGTCAAGATTAAGTCGTACAGTGCACAGAGCTTCATTAAATGAAACCTAGTTGTCAGCGACATCCGATTTCAAGTTCAGTTAGGCGCTATTAATACCAATGTCTCTCCATTCGCTGGTTTATCTTCTCCAAACAATCTCGTTCTATCTCGAAACACGAGACAGTTTTTCATTAACGTGAATTTTTTAAACCCCCTTCGTTTTAAGATCACACGAGGCACGGTTAAATTTAAACTCTATGTAAAAGACGAGCTCCGCGATAAATTTACATATACTTCTCTTTCTCTGGTTCAATTTTTTTAGAAGAGGGAATAATTACGATCACGTATTGACGCCAAGTGTTTTGATCGATTTCTATATGCCTCTAGCAATATATTGTGGAGTGTATGAAAGTTCGCGGGTGTCTCACAATCTCCTTTCGTTTCCTTCGGAGAGCTGCGCGAAAGTTTAATTGTGCAAGTTTTTGTCCAATTAAAATACAATCAGCTTCCTTTCCACTTCTTATTCTTCCTAATTACCTTACAATCAAGCATTAATCCTTTCGACAACTCATCAACGAAGTTGAAATTAGGTCGTGAAAAAGAAAACTAAATTCTAATGACCATAACTTAATCTAGCAAGAAAAAAAACGTCCGTTTGGGTTTGCCGGCTTGACAAGCTACGGATTCCAAATAATTATTCAAAAGTATAATCACAATTCAATTGAAAAACCGTCTTGAATGTTTCTTTTAAATACGTTTTAGTAACATTGCTTGGACATTAAATACATCACCTGATTGGAAAGAACCCTTTTCGTTCTCATTTATAGGTTATTTCACTGTGACTATTCGGAAACTTTGGCTTTCGCGTGTTGAGCCGAGCAACTTTAATCTCAGATAGCGTTAGTGCAATTCCAAGATTGAGATACAAAATTTAATCTCCACGACTGTCTTTTTCGACTCGAAGTACAGGCTGACTGGAATTTGAAGGAGAGACGGAGGAAAACTTCCTCCAAACTATAGCCATGGTCTAATGAAGCGAGCTTTTCCGAAAACTGGCCAGAGAAATGAGCAGCCGTCTGTGACGCTCCACCGCTATCACCGAAGAACATCGTAGGAAGAGAATACCTCCAACTTGGGTTTCCAGTTTCGAGGCCCTTACAATGCACCGTCGGGTACACGAACAAAGGACGTGGATTACAAGTTCGGTCACTGACGTCTCAACGTTTGAGCAAAGATCGTCACAAGGGTCGTCCAACTTTCACAGTGAAGAGCGATGACTCGTTTGATAGACTACTTTCTGTAGTTGCAAGTTCGATCACTACAATAGTCAAGATCTTGGATCCGCTACAGTGGGGCAACGCAAATACCTCCGTAATGACATTTTGCCTGCAGCCGACCTGAATTGCTCCCTTGCATTAGGCGATTGCTGCCCATATCCGACTTACACAAACGTCATTGAATTCTATTATTCTGGTTTCACAATGATAGAAAGTAATATCCACAGCGAAAGAACGCGTTAGTGTGTAACGTATGTAGGTAATTCTACTAAATGTGTTGCGAAGTTTTTCAAAAACTGATCAGTAAATCAACCGGGCAATATTTGAAAGCGATCTTTCTCAAAATGAAGCTTTCTTTCGTAGAACCTGAATTATTGAAACTACGTAAAACCAAATTGATTGAAAACACATTTTTTTTAAACCTGAATGACTGAATACTATCCTTCATAAAAGCTAGCCATTATTCATCAGGATTACCTACGAAAAACGTAGTCATTTTCTTTTCTGCTTCGTATTTTCTCATCAGATCCGTAAAGCTATCCGCAAGAAGCCAGGAAGAACGAGTGCGAATAAAAAGTGTCACAATTGTTCAACCCGTCAGCAAAATCCGAAATGTTACATTCAGTCGTGATAAAGCTAAGCAACGAGTACCTAAGTGACGACATATCCAATTTTCCTCGGTGCATCGCTGCGCGATACTTTTGGACAGCTTTAACAATCAACGCTGAACGAAATCTCGCAGTAACACCTCAGTTAAACGTGGCAGCCATTACACGGGGTTTTTGCGCTAAGAATACTGTTGTATGATAAAGTAGTAAATGGTGCAATCCCGGTACATCGTGAAAAACGTAACCAAGCGTGGGGCCCGCGTGTAATCCGAGTAGTAAATTTAATCATTGAATTACATGAACGCACACGTTACCACGGAAATGTACCGCGTATAAACAGAATTATGTTCTGGGGAGATTTTTCCTTCTAGATCCTATCCGGTTGACGACACCTGGCGCGGAATAAAACTCTGTATACTACTCTAGCCTGTACACGGAACCATGTACAAACAATACACACTTATATATATATATATGCACACATAAAAGAGAAAAGATAGAAGGAACGGCTTTGCGGGCCAGCGGTTTCAGCACATTAGCGTGAAACATGGCCGCGTAGAGGCCACGGGAAATTAGCCACAACGCCGGTGGTTTCGCGGCGCAAGCGGGTAAAAGCAGTCCTGGCTGAAGTTCCGTAAAGGTGAATGCGGCATATGTGCATGGCATACAGAAGCTGGTACGGTACTTTTCAATTAGCCTTGCCAGCAACACCGATAGAATTCGACCGGCGAAACTCGAAACAGCCTTGCGAGTGCTACCCGTGTGTACACGCGTACAAGCTCGAGGTCTCCGATTCAACCAAGTGAAACGGAAGACCTCCTGTCCCAACGACTGCATTTGAACTGTTGATGTTGCACCTGAACCAAGGGTGCGAATCACGCCATATACGTATTTGTTTCGACGCCCATGCGAACAAACGACCCACGTCACAAGGAATGGCACTGTTCATATATTACGCAACAGTTCCGAGTTTCGCTGAACCTTAAGATTTCTGAGGGAATCAATTTTCGTGGTTTCGTTTTGACAGTGGTTTAGGAACAAAAATGACGGCAGGCGATTATTACTTACGATTCACGTACTTCTCTGTATTCCCTGGCTGGGATCCAATAGGTAACCCCATTGAATTTCTACGCTAAAACATCATGCTTGTATATTGGATTGTAATAGAAGTCCAATTCCTCATTGGACTCCGGAGTCCTCAGTGAAGTTCAAATGAGGAATCCCGAATGTCCGAATAGGGTTTTTTGATCGATAAAAAAGATTGTGAGAGTATCTTTTTGTTTCCATATGCTTTATTTATATGCTTTCATATAGAATTATTGCATAAAAACATGGTCTCTCTTGGTCAAGCTTTCACCTAGCATCAGGATTGAACCTCCGTCTTTCGTTGCGTACTTAAGCGTCCCACCCACTTAGCCGTCCTAACACTTGCACAAACTTGCTTTTTTCGCGCCTTACTTTTATGTGAACAATATTTTTATTTAATATATTAAATATTATATGGTTGAAACTGATCCGTTGGCCGTGCGGGTTAAGGCGCGACTAGCGGATTGGTAGGTCCCGGGTTCGAATCCCGGTAGCGGACGAGATTTTTCTTCGAAATTTTTCGATGAAACTCGTTCCGCGGCCCTTGTTCCAGTCCCTTTTACATCGACTTAGTGAGCCTAACCTACCCTATTACGGCTACAGACGACGACGGTCACGATAGGAATCATGCGATAGGCCCATTAAGTCGTAAAAGGGGGCCATTGGTATAATTTATCAAAGACAATTTAACCCGGGTACTCCGTATCAAGTATTGGTCTAAACAAGTCACATTTGTGTTAAATTATGCTTCTTTATTTTCTGGTGAAGAAACCTTGCCACAAAAAGCACATTTGAAAGTATACAGTGAACATGCTCGATCTAGTACGATGTGGAGAGTACCTGCGCTCGTTTCATAGTGGTGATGTCTTCATACAGAGTGAGGCACTAACTGCTGAATACCTCTGTAATTATCGACGTCACAAGAAAAATGTTTGAAACGAAAGTTGTACCATACGAAAAGGGTCATCAAATAAGCCTACTTTTTTCATCTTAGTAGAGACGCTGTCGCTCAATAAAGGCCACCTCCACTTTTTCAAGTAGGACAGTACTTTTTTTTCCAACTATCTCGTAGAGTATCGAACACTGAATTTAAAACATTTAGGGGTCAAAGTCGTTCAATGACATTTAAGATTAAAAAAATGACATGAATTTTATGTTTATGTAAAATTACTTTTATTCACAGTAGATGTGGAAGATGATTGTCATCGGAATGAATGCAGTATTGCAATCGCCTCATCACGGATTGTGTAGAATTTCTTATCACTTTATAAACACGATCTTTTAAGTATCCCGACAAGAAAAAGTTCAGAGGCGTCAAGTCTGGCAAGCGCGCCGGCCACGATACGACTCTTCCACGTCCAATCCAACGATTTAGAAATCTCTGATGCAATTCATTTCTAGCTATCAGCGAAAAATATGCCGGTCACCCATCGTGTTGATACCACATTCTGTTTCTTATTTCTAAAAGTATTTCATCCAATAACGGACCTTATGTTTCTTGAAGGAATGTGGTGTACTTCCTAACATTAAGATTCTCTTCGACGAAATACGGGCCTGTGAATCTATCTCCAATAATCCCACACCGTACATCAACCAACCACGGTCTTTAGTGTGCAACTTGCCGTGGCCGATGTGGATTTTCAGTTGACCACAAATGCATGATATGCAAGTTGATGTTTCCATGATTCGTAAATGTTGCCTCATTAGTAAATAAATTCCGATTAATAAATGAGTCATCTCTCTGAATCTGGCGTCGAGCCCATCGGCAAAATTCAGTGCGATTCATGAAATCCGTACCAGGTAATTTCTGGTGGAGACTGATGTGGTAAGGATGATATTTATGACGTTGTAGAACACGTACAATACTTCTTTGACTTACCCCAGATTCCCTCGCAATTTGACAAGAACTCGCATAAGGGTCTCGATGAACGGCGACAAGAACACCAATTTTCGTTTCTTCGTTAGTAACTCGTTTTTGTCGGTTATTACCCCGACGGGTTGAGGATCCAGTTGTCCTCAGTTTAGTACACAAAATTTTAAATATACGGCGTCTAGGATGAGAACGTTCAGGAAACCTCTCAGAGTCTAAGCCTCTAGCTGTCACTGCATTTTTCTGACATTATCCGTAAATTAGAAGCATATCAGTTTGCTCTTCAAAAGAATACATCATTTACATTCGCTTGATTCATTAATACTAGTGTCACCATTCTTAGTATCGTTATCTTGGGTTTATTTGGATGAAACATCGTACAATGTTCCGTGTACATTGTAGGTTTAGTGCCGTTCTTTACATACAAGACAATGGCAAGACTTCGGCGATAAGTGCCGAAGTAATAAGAAATTCGTAATGAGGAGATTTAACAATCACTTTGAACACCTACTATAAATAAAGTTCATTTGATATAAAAATAAAGTTCATGACATTTTTTATCTTAAATGACCTTGAACGACTTTTACCCTAAATGTTTTTTATGCAGTTTTTAATGCTCTACAAGATTGTTGGGAAAAAAATGTACCATCCCATTTAAAAAAGTGGAGGTGCCCGTTGCTGTGCGACAGCGCCTCCACTGAGATAAAAAAAAATGGTCGCATTTGATGACCCCTTTCGTACGGTACAACTTTTGTTTCAAATATTTTTTTGTAACATCGATAATTACAGAGATATCCAAGGTGGCAATAGTTAGTGCCTCACTCTGTAGACTACAAGGAACGCGGAGGACCATCGAATAGTGGGCGTTCGTTTACTAGGAGCTGCTAAGTCTGTCGAAAACCATCACTGGGGATCGCTGTCAACTGCAACCGATGTGTTCGAAGCCAACACTGTCGGAAAGAAAGCCGCACTCGAAGAAACGCCGTGACAAGTTTATCCGGCGGCACAACACCGGACCACAGGCTCTTTTCAACCAGTGTTAGCAAGTACTTGGAAAGATGAACGGAGATCCTATCTTGCCAGCTCTATTCCACGGAGAACGCTTCCTCCGAATACCATTTGTTTCGGTCGATACATTCGGCACTTTCGCCTCAACACTTCACTTCGTGGGTAACAGATAAAGGACTTGCCCGCGATGACATCAACGAAAGTTGAAAGAAAATCGGGAGTTTGCTGACCAGTACGATGTGACCAGAAACCGAATGACTCGTGGGTTGGGTTATACTATTGATGTTATCGACCATCCCTGTTTCCATCTCCTTATTCTGTTATTTTTCTAATAATTCAAAGATTTTTTCGAATTTCGTTCGCAAATCTCTGATGATATAACGTTGAAAGTATGATGGACTTTCGTAGCCTAGACCGTACCAAAAAAAATGACCAAAATGCATCAACTTTCATCGTATTCCAATGATGAAAACTTCATACTACATATCATGCTTTTCTGAATTGACGAAATGAAAGATGTACGCGATAAAACATTTTAAAAAAGATCAAAAAAGAATTGCTATCGCCGGAAACTGATCAATCGTTTCGTTAGCGCAGGAACAAATTCCTGAAAATTCGATATCGATGGACCATATACATTATTTTTGCGAACGACGATGAACAACACTGGATTGGAAAAGGCAGGACGGTTATTCGAGGCACGCTCCACGTGTCGATTGTCCGCATTGTGACGATTGGACGTGCCAGTGATAAGGACCAACGTCGCTGCGACCATGAAGCAGCCAGCACTAGTAATAGCAAAGAATGATCGGCTACGTTTCGAAAACTCAAACCGTTTGATAGTAGTAGCAATAAACAGAGATCAAACACTTCGTGTAAACGACACGGTCCTCATCGTTTAGAAATAGGGATAGCTTGGTGTGTACCGGGGAAAAAAAACGAAAGTAAATATTCTGGAAGTAGTGAGGGTCGGTATTGGTCAGGCCAGATGCATCCGGAACAGATCCATTGAAAAACATAACAATCGACTTTTTCAGCCATCGTCCGCTTTTTTCCTTATGGCAGGTCTGCTCTATTCGTTCTCCGTAGAAAACCTTTTCCCATCGTTTCTCCAAAATAGCCCATTTTCGATCGTGTGTATGTGCAACGCTCATATTCGTACGTGTGTTTGGGCAAATATACCATTAAGAGCATCGCACTTCCGCCGAACTTACATCACGTTCTCTCTCCTTCCATTTCTCTCTACCATTCTCCTCTTTTCTCTCATATCCTCGCACTTTCCTTATCATCTTGTACGTAAAAAAAAAAAAAAAAACACCGTGCACCGACCCAATTGCCGCTGTATTACTTCTTTCAGACCATCAAAGTTGATTGCTTTCGGACACCTAAACCGCTGCATGCTTTTTCATGAACTCGCGTGTATTTACACGTGTCTACGTGTATGTGTGAGCGTACTCGTATACGCGAAAAAAGGAGCCAAAGGACCTACGGAAACAACGTATTTCTGATAAAAAGTCGAGGAAAAATGTTCTACTTGTTCCGCCCTTCTTTTCTCCCCGAAAGTTAGTGTTTTACATTTAATGCACAACTAGTATATATATATATATATCTCTGTGTATGTGCACGCGCGCGCGCGCGTGTATATATGTGTGATCCATGATGCACAAACTTGATATCCGGTTCAAAGTATGACAACCGAGACTAAGATACCCTTCCTTCCCCTTGGAACGTGCAAACCTCACCTCCTATACCAATATCCGTTACTCTCGAATACTCAACATCGCCAACTCAGTGGCGGAATGGAACGGGACGTATGTTTTTATTCAGCAGTGATCCGCCAGGACATACGCTTTCTATCTAAAAGCGCTCTATCAACGGTACAGGAAGAACCAACGGAACATAGTGTGATAAAATTACATTCGACTATCGGTGTATTCTCTTATCTTCAAATGGAACACGCACGCACACACACACACACACAGTTACGATCGACTGATTTTTTTTTCATAACTGAAATCTGCAGCTCTGTAAATTGCTTCAAAATATATTGGTAGGGTTAGCTATTGAAGCACTCGAAGCAGCTATCTAGTTAGAATTAACCTAATGAAATAAAGAGATAAGTATAATTGTGAAAAACGGATAAGTATATGCATGATGATTATATATCTATATACTTAATACTTATACATGATTACTTGCATTATATTTCGGGTAACCAAATCATCCCTATGTATTGGCGTCATTTTAAATACATTTTTCGATTACTCCAATTTTTTTGAATTACCACTCTTGAATAACATTTTCGAATCTATGACTAATTTCAATTGATCATGTTCCGTACAGCTTAGATGAATCGTAATTTTGTAGGTGGTATTTGGCAGTGTGACAAATAATAATCAATCCAAAAAAAATATCCACAAACGTCCATAGAATTAAAAAAAAAAATGAAAACCAAAGTCCGGCGAAAATGACGGAAAAAAATTATATGAAAGAGGACCCTACCTCCTAAACTACTAAAAACCGGTGCACGTACATAGAAGTCATTTGGATACCCCTCAATACAGAGCATCAAAATTTTATCGGAAGTGAATTCTCCGGCGACTTTGTATATCGCTATTACGCTAATTAAAACATGCAAATTACCGACCGAACCATAAATCCATCGCATAGCCCCAACATCGAAAACAAACGATCAAAAAAGTATCAACATTTTTTTTCAAGGGACTTGCGGAGAGGCGGGAAGCGAGAGAGACACAGCAAAAAGTCTAAATATTCTACACAAGGAAATACCGGTTCAGACAGAAACTTGTTTTTGTTTGTTTTTTTTTTTTTTTTTTGTTGCGACCGGATCGAAAAACCAAATGACAACTCGTACATTCTCATAGCCGTAAAGGGCTTAAATGTGGGTACTGGGGTATTTATACGTATACGGGTGGTTATCGAGAGTGTGGCAACTCAAGTGCACAACTGTGTAGTATCGCATGCACCGTGTTGTCTCTAGCCCTGATGAAAACAGAGGCGCAACGACGACGAATTAGAGGTAAAGGGGACTGGGGCATTTTGGCCGTTAAATATGGCGTGAGCTTTAATGAAGCGCCAAGCTTGGGTGACCACAGGTGATACAGCACACGCGAAATACACAACGGGGAGGAATACACCCGCCCATTGCTTGTCTAGCGAAAAAATAGCGCGCTGCAAAAAAAAAAAAAGGGAACGCCGAAAACTCACAAGTTTATTCAGTATGCAACGACGGAAGATTATTGTTCCGACATTTTTTTGTGTTTTTTCGTTTCTATTCTTTCGGGGCTTTAAGAGTATCTCGCAGAAAAGCTACAATAATGGGTGACATCATTTGCATCATTGATTCAACTACTGTAAAACGAAAGTTAAAAGAATCATTAAAACCTCGATGGGCCGAAATTTTCATCGCTGGTTTTCAATGAAGTCATCATATTTTTTGCATATCTTTCTTCAGATACTAGGTATCCACAGTATAGGTAGAAAAAAAGAATGAGGTAGTTTTACAGCCGAAGATGTTCGTGTTTTCTCACATCTAGCCCCTTAAAGAGAATGGATTTTGGTCCAACGATTTTTTTTATCGTTTCGTATGGTTTAGGGAAAATTCTGGAATCGAAAAATCAAAAAAAAAAATTTATAAAAGAATTATTTCTTTGAGATTCAACGATTGTAATTTCAGATTTGTCGATGCACAGGTTTAAAATTTACATCGTTGATACGCGACGCCAAGTCTTTTCGATATCTTATTTTTATTGCTATCGATTATCAAATTTGTAGATAAAGATTCCTCAAATCACTAAATGGGAAATTGTTACGTTCGAAGACGTTGAGAAAAAAGTATATAGATTATGTATTTATGGAGTTGTGAGCGTCAAGAAAACAATTCACTCCTATTACAAGCTGAAAGAGATACGAGTGTTCTGCGAGCCAATAAATATGTGGAATCGCTGTTGTTGGACCTCACGAGATCTTGTTGCCTTAGTGGGTTTGGAAAATGAGACAGCCTGAGACATTAGAACGGTGAAAATGAGTCCCATCCATTTCGAGTAAATATTACAATGTTGTAAAAATCCCATTCGATATTTAAAATGCAGACGCAATCTTTCAGCACCTAAGCAGGTTTCGATGATGATGCCTTTCAATAAACAATTAACTAACAATTGGTAAATAACAATTAACCAATTTAAATTGACATTTAACTAACAAAAACGAAATCTGCCAAAGGAAAGTAAAAAAATGTAGGAAAAAATATTATCTTAACATCCGATGATGAAAATTCGAATTAGACGTGGCATATTTTAGCTCAAGGAAGCTACCTACAAAGAAACAAATGCATTGAATATAGAAAAATAAATAAATTAAGAAACAAAAAATTAAAATGTTAACGTGTCGCTATTTTTTATTCCCTGTGACGCGAAAATGATTATTTTGACTGCATGTAACTACTTGAATTCAGAAATCAAGGGAATTCCGGTTCACGAATGGTGAAAATTAAACACGAACGAATATTGTGCATGATTTGCCGCTCAGTCATTGAAACGTTCGATTTTAAGTTCAATCATTCGTATACGCGTTTCGTCATTTATTACTCTCGACTAAGCGAGAAAGGCACGCAAGCGCCGTACAGTTCGCACAATTTCGACAAAATTGCGCTATTGCTCGCACATTCATCTCTTTTATTTTGTATAATAGACGACGTTTATAAAAAACATTTCAATCGAATGGTCATTGGCCAGTAATTAAATGAGAGTAATTCATTAGGTGATCGTTTCCACCGATCCTCGAAATCGTCGATCACCGAGCGATGGTCAGCTTCTCTGAATTTTACGTAGAAACGCAATTAAAACTTGGTCAAATGAGGTCAATCGTAAACGAGCTTTTCACAGTTTTCCTGTATTTTCCAAATGGAAAGTACGAATGCCAACGTGTACTAGGATTGAAATTTAGCGATCTACGATATATAGATTAACAACATTTTATTTATATATATAACGTAAATGTAATATAAATACGGCATCATTTATATATATAAAAAATATCAATGTAATATAATTTAATATAGAATATAATGCACATAAATACAATAACAAAAAATAAAAAAAAATTAGCCATAAAAAAAACATATTCCCGGAAAAACAGGAAATTGTGTATTAGTATGCGATAATTATAAAGTATGTCTGCAAAGATAGCATCTACATTGCCGGCATTTCATGAAAAAAAAGATGTATGAAGTGGCATCCCGCGTATTTTGACATTTGTTGATAAGTTTTAACAATAGTTCCGTCGATTTCACTATCGAAATCGCATTTTGATCAAATGAGATGTTGACCTCCCAAAACGGATTTCAGCGTCTAATCGAATCTTATAGATTTGAAGTTGCTAGAGTTAAAATTAAGAAAGTTCTATATCCTAAACCTAGTCCGTGAATAGTTCTACCAGTCGTAAAGTAATTAAAATTGCCAGCAGCCGCTGTAACGAGAATATCCATACTTGAGTGAGACGCTGGAATAAAATTGCTGTTTCTGAGCATTGATACGATTTTAGACAATAAAATCGTATCAAAAGCAAATGGAAATTCCGCAAACTTATCGTGCATTGCCGCACCAGATGTTAAATTCACAAGAGAACGAGAATTATGCATACATAAATTAAGAACTTTTTTTTCCATTTATATACATCTTTCTGTCTTTATATAACTGTTCTATGAACATTCCGTGTAAGGAGCTTCCAGTGGTTTTGTATTTGAACGAGCGAATTATTGTCACAGCGAGTTATTTTCATTACGTCGGAAAAGAGTACGTAGATCAGTCCGACAGAGTGAATAAATTCGCACAAGTGGAAAAAGCCAGTAACAAAAATATGATGTGCCCAAAGGAATTCCTGCTTGTTCCGGACTCGTCATATGCAATTTTGGATAATGGTATCGAGAAAAACGTTCTCTATCTCGCTCCCTCCCTTTATCGTACTTTTTCGTTGTGGACTCTATCACCCAATAATCGCACATTCCACGAGCAAGAGACCGAGTACCCGTTACACGAATTGATCGATTTGCATGATCTACACATGGCACCTACATACATATGTAGATCTACATCCGCAAAAGCTCGTAGCGAATGAGCATGAACAGCATAAACTGACGAGCTGTATTGTTTCATATTGCAAATGCGCTAGCAGGAAGCTTTCACAAAATACCTTCGAATTGCAGTTATTTGACCCCACTGCGGAAAGCACTCGGAAACGTAAACGGTAAAAAAAAAATTACGTACCCGGCGGTCGATCGGTCGTTTTGCATGCATTGTTTCCTCCAATATTCATTATACTTCGTCAATGCATTGTTACAGATGTATGGTGCATATTCTAGAGACTTTGACGGAGGAGCGGGGGGGGGGGGGGGGGAGGAATGGCTCGCAAAAGTTTGAAATTTCGAAAATCTGTCGTTTTCATAGCATACTTTTATCGTCCGGCTTTGTTAAAATTTCAGAGAGTTGGCCGAGTTGTAACGAGTTTCTTTTTTGAGGTTGGAATATCCACAGGGCTCAGGCGAATCAGCCAGCAGCAGTTCACGTTTTTTTCGCGTTCAACTCGATACAGTATTATTATCACGGTACAAGTCACGTGTACAAATCTATTAATCTATTCGTCCGATTTCAAATTCCGAAAGAGCATAGATAATAACATTTTTTTATTGTATTCCTAGATTATTTTTTCATAGTGTGAACCATTTATTAATAACAAATTGTTTCAACTGTTATTTATGGTAATCATTTCTATTTCATCGATCGCCATTGTTGAAACGTTCAAAATTTCCTAAAAGTATCTCCTCGAATGAAAGTTTTATTATGTCGGAAGTATATAGTTTTTTCTCAATTCTAGCCATCCTGGTTACCAAAATCACGCGGAGGAATTAGCCTCGCAATAACGAGAATACACTATACGAAAATAATGACCTTCGTCGATACTTTTGTATGAAAAGTGATTCGTTCTGATTCTTTGAAATTAGTCCACGACTCGTTATCTCAAGCATTGGAAAAACATGGGGAGTAAAAAGAAGTCTTGGTCGCGTCACCACGCTTACCCCAAGATAAGCTTTGTTTACCTGGGCCTGAACGAGTGCATAGGAAATATCAACTCAGTTTTATAATCGGGTCAACTTTCCGGCCCGAAGGATTTCCTTCCGGAAAGTATGTATTTTTGGGACAGGGGATTTTCATATTTCCGTTCTTGAAGGATCAAGGCTTTATACATTTTTGTCATTACGAATGGAAGTTTTTATCTTTACACATTTCCGGTGTATCACTTAGCGTGTACAATTTGCAGCTGGCGTTCAACAACCGAATTTAATTTGTGTTATTATCGGCGGACGTAACATACGTAAAATTACCAGTCATAAGGATTTTAATTAAATACCAATCACTCGTTATTCAATGACTGCCTTCAAAAATATCGGCGGTTTAAACGATACCTATATCATCCGAGACCACGGAAATTAATGTAGTAACTAATTTGATTGCGTGCACTCATCTCCAAGTTCGAAACACTCCCAACGTGCTTCTCTATAGCATCTATTTAATGAGCAACTTCACATACACATACATGGACTTGAAGTTCGCACCATTGCGACGCAATTACATTTCTTATCTTATTTTTTTATCATATCACATTTTTAGTCTATTATCTTTTTTCAGATATTGCATTCTTGATTATCGCAGTCGAGATGCGGACAATTACTGACGTATTTTACTTACGATATCGGCGAAAAAAACAATAGACAAATTGTACAATAATCATTTCCGTTGTGCTGCGTTGTTTCGAGTTTGATATCTCGTATAAATAAAAACGTTTGTTTACGTATTTTCGCATATATAATTACATGCAAATTTGCATTATCAAATATGAAGAATGGATGTAAACAAGAAGGGGCAAAGTTCGCGTTACCGTTCGAAGCAATAATGCCTCAAATTCAGTGGTCCAGGTACGAATTTGTTCACCGGACATTTGCATACGTCGTTGATAAACGCGATGGTACATGGTTTATCGAATTGGCGAACGCATGCATAATTCTGTCGATCACCGGAAACTTCGTTGTCAGCCGATCAACAACAATTATCGTTTCCTCGATACCGAAAAAAGAACAAGGGAGAAACAACAATAATCATCCGAGGATCGTAGGAGAGCGTTTGATAAGCCCAATCCATCAGGTTATTTGTTCGACATCCCAAATGCGAGCATAAGTAGTGATTCAAAGATCAAGTCCTTCATCATTTGAACTTGGGACTAACTCCCAATAGTGAACAATTGATCAAACACCTTTAAATACGAACGTATGTGCCTGGAAAAAATATTAATTTAGACAAACTATGCTAAAAGAAAAAGTAAGTTAATTTTTAAAAAATATTTTATATTCTAGCGAAATTAATAAATGTAGTCTTGCTGTTCAGTCATTCCAATTTAGTTCCTTTTAACCGTCCATCGAGTTCGAAACATCGAAAGAGCCAAATAAATATTCACAAAAATTTCGAGTGAAATGAAATATTAAATACGGAATTAAATATGAATCACAGATTACAGAATTACAGACGAGGACACTCGAATCATGCCAAAAGAGCACAACGGTTATGTATTGGCATTTGTTAACTGAAGTGTGCTTGGAAAATGGATAAAATGACGTTTTGTGAATTATTTAAGATTATTAAATGGATTAAGCACATTTTCCGACCGCATCGGGGTAACTAGGATTGGCTAATTAGCACACAAAAATGATCACGAGATTCACCTCTCGAAAAGTGCATCTCTGGCCTCTTCGTTTGCTTCAACGACAACCACACGACGATTATTCCTAAAATTGTCCTAGATTTAACGGATACGATTGCAAATACGCGAATTGCTGATGGAATATTAGCCGATTCGATGCGAAATAACGTACTAATTATCATCTTCACTGGAATTGCCGTTTCGATCCTCGATGAGGATAATTTAGTGAGAATCAATAGCATTCATATATACATACACGTGGTATTTGGAAATTCGATACATTCCTTCCAAGAGCGAAAATATCGGCGCATTTGCAGAATTTACGTCAAACAAACCCAAACCTATCGTTTACGAGCAAGTAATTATATCGTGTTTTTAAGTAAGTTTTAAGTATTACCTGACAATTTATCAATCAAAAACTTATTTAACCCTTTACGGTGCAAGGTCGTTAAATTTGTTGTTTTTATTGATATTAGATGGTAAATAGGTTATTATTAACAGAAATAATAATTTTTAAAAAGTTATTAAAAATGAAGTATTTATTCCATAAAAACTGCATATTTTGTTGCATATTTGCAACAAAACAAAAACGGTCTAAGAAATAACAAAAAAAATCATTTTCTAGTAAAAATATTATTGATTACTGAAATACATCCTCTTACCTCTTACTTGTATCGATTTCAACAGCCAAATATCACTTTTTCACCAAGAAATATATTTTCGTAAACGAACTCGAAGAACGCGAAACAGGCTTGTTCTTCACTTAAATCAAACACAAATACAAGTATCGCCATCTAGTGAGCTTGTTTGTTACTAAATCGTTAGAATGCTTTGTTGCCAATGTACAACATCGTGTAAAGTCGGTCTATCGCCATTTGGTATATTTTTACTTCTATTTGAATGGTATATTGCAGAAGTACAACATGACTCCATAAAGGGTTAAGATACTAAACATTGCGAACGCTCGTAACTTTTGTGTCCCGTATCTAGAATGACAAGATATGTTGAAGAGAAATCAGAGAAATCAGTCATTTTCACAGAAACAACAATGAGCAAATAAAATGTAGGGAACGTTACATCCGAATTATTTTAATAACTTCCTTGTCTTACGAGTTCTTCAAAAAGGTACAGATGTACATGCAAAAAACAAGGAATTCCAAAATTATATGCGTATTTTTTAAGGAGTTTTGTATTTTTATTTTTTATTATTGTTGACAAAAGTAGTCATGGGTAAAACCGACGCTGGTAGCTGGGCGGTCGAAGTGTGGCTTGGGCGATCACCGAAAATTAGCAGCGTCGGGAGAGGCTGATACATGGATCGGTGACCGCTTAGCCGTGCTCTGTCTGACGCATTAACGGGCAAGCGGGAGGCCGATTTTTCTGTGCAACGCGTGCTAATCAGGAAACAATTTAAAGAAAGTATTCGTGGGAGATTTAATAATCTATAAAATAGACTATTTATCGCGTTATGATAAATCTACATTTTCGGATGTTATGGTAAGTCAAAGTTTTTGGTAAATTCATAGAGATAATTTTAGTATATAATAAATTATAATAAAGTATTATATCCTTACAATATATATGTGCGCGCGTAAATTATTATAATAAATGTATAGTAAATTCTATATTTTTTATCCTGTGATGAATCTATGGGACTTTCTCGCAAATGTAATTTTCTGTTGGCAGGAGTTCATCGAACTTATCGCTATCGTGCAAATTTTTGTTCATTTGCTTATCGGAAAAAGTTATCCAATAAGCCTTTTAATTAACGAATAAAAATGAGCAGAAAAACGCGCACTCCTATTCCACATAATTCTACATATGAATACACATTGGGAAACATCCCAAACTATGTTACACACCGGAAAGGGGATTTACATGGGTGAAAAGAATGTCACGCAGGTTCGCTAGAAAATCACAGGAGAGATTCTCCGGGCTTAGAACCTGTGGGTGAACGAGCAGCAGGCGTTTACAAATGCCATAGTTGGCATAGTTTCTTGGCTCGGAGATTGTCTGCGGTGTGGGTGCTTTTCCCCTTTCGTGCTCACTCTCGCGGCCTCTTTCCATTGCGCCACGCCAGTACCCTTCTCATCCTCGTCTATAAACGAACTCCCTCACCCAAGATATCTCAGCTTCGCTCTCCTACCCTCTCATCGTTCTCTCCCCGGGATGAAAATGTCCCTGAGGCTTTTCTCGAGAAAACTTCGCCGTGCCCCCAAATGAAAGTACTCCTGGTAACTCTCTAACTCGTGTGAAACGAGAGAGGTAACGAAAAAGTTAAAAAAAATGCAAAAATAAAGGGAAGTCATGCTACACAGAGTACGGTACGGGCAAATTGTTTTCGGAACGCGCTTTGTGGAAGGTAAAGAGAAATGAATAATCCACAGTGGAAAGGTACAACCCTGATGCAACCAAAAAGGAATACAGTTGCCGTTAGTTCGATAAAGTTTATGACGCTGCGAATTGAAAATAAGATTTTTGCCAATCGTCTAATCGATTCGGAAAAGCTCGGATGCTGAGAATTGATTTACTTGTAAATAATTAAGGGTTGCCGAAAAAAAGAGAAAATTAATTGATTGATTTATTGACTGTTTGATTGATCGACTTATTCAATTTGCGATAAGTAGAGGAACCATGATTAACGAAGCAACTATTTCAATCGCAAACTTCGATTACATTTATCACGTAACCTCAATAATAAAGACTCTTAAAAGCAATAACCCCTCCCCCGAACTTTTGCAAGAGACGAATCGGTAGTCCCAACTACGTGCTTATAAAAGTAACGAAGATAATGAAACACGCAAAAAAGAGACGAAACAAAAAAGAAAACCAGTATAGAAAATAAAAATCGTTAATGCGCTTATAAACATCCAAAATGCCACGAAGAAGTAAGGAGACCGAAAGGGAGAGAAAGTTAAAGAAGTATCGCAGGACAGTAGTCGCAATAACTGCCATCAGATATTTCGACGACACTTTTCAAGTTGTTTCCAAATTTATAAGATCCGAATGAAAAAAAAAAACAATCGAGAATACGTAAACGTACTTTAAAGATCGAGCAATTAGGTTTATTTTTACAAGCCACGCGAAAAAAAATAATGAAAATAATAATAAACGTAACGATAAATAAATAATAATCGTTTTGACGAAAAGTGCCCATCGGAGAATTTCCGAACCATATCTTATTAATGATACGATAAAACATTGTTCAAAATGAAGACACCTCTTGGTCATTCATGGCTAGGCAACTAAAACTTCGCTTTCTCTCGCAGCCAGAAGGGCAGCTATTCGTTCGTCCCCTGGAACGGAACGGTTTGATGGAAATAGAAATTTCCTTTCATGCAAATAGATCTTCCGTTCGTAAAGATCTAGTAATAATTTGGTGGCGGAATGCGACGCTCATTCGCGAGGTCAAACTGCGGAGCATTGCGTGCTATTTCAACCGGTCAAAACGAGCTACCTTTACGCGTTCCATGTGTAGCCGCATACGGTCAGTGTCCGGTCCGCGTTATCGCAACCCCGGAAAGGACGCCCGAATAATAATCGCGGCTCGGGTTATCTCGATATGAACTTTCACCTCGGTCGCCGTACGTGGATGGTTAGCGAATCCGACGGTCGCCCGAGTTAACCCAACGCCTGATATACACCTATACTCGGCTCGGAGGTTCGCCGAGGGGCCTTTTTGCGACCACATTTTATCGGCGTGCTTTGCCGAGTATTCGGCCAGCTCTTCACCATGAATTTCATTTGTAATCGCCGTAGCTTTCGCAAAGGAAAATAGGTAGTGACAAATTGTGGACCGCTTCCATTAATTCTCCGTCATTTTATCTTTGCGCGCCTCCGTTAAACGTACGAAAGTTTGACGATCAATTTTAGTCTCTCTTTAAAGTAGAGCTCGAAAGAATGAAAATGACGTTTCAAGCCTTTCAAACGGTACATTTTTTTGCAGTCCATTTGGATAGCGATTTATCGTAGGATTCGTTAATTCAAATTTACATGTGTTTGGAGTTTGCAGCGCTGGAAAACAACATTTTTCCATTCAACTTCTCATTTTCATTGTTATTTAAAATCTTATATCGAAAGTTTTTTTATAAATCGTTAATAAGAATTCTATAAAATATCCGCATCTTTTTCGCGACCGAAATCTGTCAGAAGAAATATTCTATATAAAAAGAATTGTTACTCTCGTTGCATTCCAACGATGCAAACTTCGACGGAAATACTTTCCGTATTTTTGTCGCAGTGAAAAGGTCAGGTTTCGATTTTTTCGTTCCATCTTCGCCCAGGCTTTAAGCTCGTTTATCGTACAATAATTACTAGCGTATTTGCTGATCAAATAACGGAAAAACATTACACGAAGGTTCGATCCATCGACCAAGGTAACTTTAATTTCGAAGTCGGCTGACATAGAAAATTGAGTAATAAAATATAATGATCGTGTGATGAAAAGGTATATTGATCGGAAAAAAGAGCTGCTCGCGAAGCTCGTCGTGTACACGCGGTCAAGCCGCTTAGAAGAGGATCGACAGCTGTCGTGCCTGTTATAGCCGCAAAAAGACCGATCGTAAAAAAGGGGAGGGGACTGTAGGTCTTGAAATATTGACGTATCTATAATTCTTTTTTCTGCATTTATGTAAAAAAAAAAAACAGGAAAAAAGCGAGGGTTTGAGCTGCGCAAAGAGAATACGTGTAACGAACCTACACTGCCTGTAATTTCAAGAATATCGAGAACATAATTGTGGGGACAAAAAAAAAGGGTTGCATCCGCGCGATATGCAAATTCCCGTTGATATAAACTCTTACGGTTCGGTGCATCTTTCTGCGGGAAATAGCCACAGGGGGCCGTACAGCGCGCTAATGTACCGTAATTGCAGTGAATATAAAGTTTATTCGGGCTTTGGAAAAAATCATTTGATGGAGAAAGTCCTGGGGAGAGAGAGGGAGAGTGAGAAAGATAGAACGAAACGGAACGCGTGAAGATGGAATTATTACATTCTTGTTCTCTCAGTTTTCCAAAACCCAAAATCCCTCGTTCCGCACCGTGTTTCCGACATCCTCATAAAATAATCGATCTTTCGTTCCACGGAAAGTTCCCTCTCGTGTAAACGCGCCCGACTATTACGCGCACGGATGTAGGTATGTGAACTCGACATTCCCATAAAGTTGGGCAATTTTCATAACCAGAGGTCATTCGGAAGCTCTCTCGTTTGTAGAGGGCTTGCGGCTTTACGAAAAATCCCGCTGTTAAGCCCGACGTCCCGTTGAAACTTTATCAAGCATTCGACAAACGAGTACCCATGTCGAACATGTGCCGTGGATTTATGGATGTAATGATGTACACATTTGGATATACGATAATCACGCATAAGGATTTATCAAGTTTCACGGAGTCCTGCTATTCAGCCGTATACTGATTTTCAAAATTTGTTACGAACAAAGGCATCCAGAACAATAAGCTGAGCAGCTTAATATTGGCAAGACTGAAATATCCTGGTTTATGGAAAACGCCATGAGGAAAATCTCACCCCTGCACGGATATTTTGGTTGCAACAATGATTCATAATTATGAATATTTGAAATATGAGGATGCTTTCGGAACTCGTGGAAGGGTCATCTAGTTACCGTTGAAGGCTTTGCACGATCGAAAACTCGTGGTTTCACCAAAGCATCTAATTCCTACACAAATATTTCGTTTATATCGGTCATTCAGAATTATTGAAAATGTTCTAATTGCGAGAACTATCTCGGAGTTTATGTGAGGGGCCTCTGGACTACAGCGTCTACAGAACACTACTGCATTTTCGTCTTTACGAGAATTTCGTTAATATCATTCGATAGCAACTCCAATTAGATTCAATCGAAAGAACTATATATAGAATATGATTGGAATATCGACCTCTGTTCGTTTCAATTCTGGCATAATCAAATATCCGAAATTCGATGCGATGCTGTAATATATTTCACGAAGATAGGATCACATTCTCCGAAATTCCGTTTAAACAGTAAAATCGACAGAGCTGTTATTAAATCTCGTCGAAAACTGTGAAACTATACTGGATACCATTTTATCCGGAATATATATCAGTGAGATAATACATTCCCGTGGAAAAATACTGAAAACTAGGAATAGGCTGATACACGAGCTGAATGAAAATGCCACTGTTGATATAGATTTGACATCCGCATTTTTATACCTGGGAATGAAAAATGGACTTGGATAGCCATCAATGCAGAAAACTGTGGGTTAGTCTTAAGCCATCAAGAACGATATCAAAACGGAATATTCACTACTTCCTCATTGGTACGCGTCGTTAGCGCTTTTTAGCTGTCCTCTTCCGATTCACACTTTCCTCATTTCTATCCTGTTCCGCAATCTGTCTTCCCTGTTTCATTGTAACTTCCCCATTCAGTACCCCAACAGAACCAAACCCCCATTGCGGCCACAGCCGAATTACGCTACACTGTACCGCATTTTCCGAGGGCACGGGGAAACTGTGGAAATCCCATCCCGGTATAGACGGCGGTGTATTCTTCTGATTCTTTTGTGTACAGACTTTTTATTAAAGTGTGTACACCAAGGCCTCAAAAATCGGAATGGCCAAGCGGTCACCGCTCCAAGTATCAGCCACGCTTCGATGCTGTCCATGGTGCTTAACAGTGACCGCGTCGGTCAAAACGGAATATTCTTAATCACGAAACCGTATCCGGGATGTACAGGGATTAGTGCTTTTAGAAGCCACGAAACCCCTACGAATGATCATTCCTCAAAGTTATCAACTGCGAGTGAATTATTTGGACGATAATTAAATTGGATATACGTCGCTAATAGCATAAAATCGCCGGAAGGTGATTTTGCTACGCCGAAATGTCCGGCTCTGGGTTGCAGTATCAGTGCAATAAAAAACAGAATAAAATAGATTGATGGAATAATAGTTCCATCGATATAATGAGATATCCTCCCTCATCCGGAGTATCTCCCGGATTTTGTGTCATCCGAATATCACTGGTTTCGGCTGATGCAGCATCCCTCAAAAGATCTATATTTCCGCTGTAACGAGCAAGCCCAAGGCATTGCTCTTTACGCCAGGTAAAACCAGTGAAAACCAGAGAGAACTTCTAATTGGAGCCTTAATTTCAATACAAAATGGACTCCACGAACAAGATCTATTTTACTAATTTACTCGTGCGTAGCGTCATAAATATTGATCAGTCGAGAAAAATCTACAAGAATATTTCCTCATTTTCTTGATGATGTTGATATTAAAACGAAAAACCATTTTACGATGTGCAAATACGTACGAACCAAATTCCGAATCCCTGTAATGGAAAAAGCCATTGCGCCATGTACATAAACAATCCCTAGTAATAATTACTGATATAATTGCAGCCAACAAAACGAGTCTTTGTGAATTAACTGTTCATTGTCGCGGATCATTTGGCGCCAAGGTAGTTTCTTGTACCGGCGAGGATAACCGCATCAAAGGGCACTGTAATTACGCGAGCTTGCGTTCACAATGAGGTACAAAAGTGAAACGGGATCGCAAAATTCCCGTGCCTGACATCAAGAGTAAATTATGCATGTGTACACGCACGAGTATATCGACGTGGGAGATTGGAGGCTGCCACCAGACTATACGCGTTTCATTTTTCCAACCCCCCCCCCCCCCTCCCAAACCCTGGGGCGATATAGTTCAGAATTTTCCAATTATCATTCTTCTTGTCTAACACGCGTGCCCTTTCCTCGCTGAAGACGCGCGAAGAGAGAAACACGATTCGCTTTGGATTATCGAACCACTAAAACGAAAACGATCAAAAGTTCCCTCATATTTTTTTATATAAGAAAAAGATAAACCAGAAGTATTCTGCGTGTTTATTATTCATATAACCAAACTGGTCGACGTTATTAAAGTCAGTACGAAACGGATCACTTTACAAACTTAAGGAGATAAGCATCGATTGTTTAACTAACTTTGTAACAAGTAGAATTGCATCAAATACGTGCGTTCGAGTCCATACGCGTGGCACGTGTGTGTTGTCCGTAATGACAGAACGTATGACTCAGCATGAAACAAGCGCTAAACTCGAAAATTGATTAAGCGGTCTTTCTCTACTTTCTATTTTCTTTCTAGATCTTCGTCTCTCTGTCTCGTACGGTTACCTTTGAACCGAGTTTGCGAAAAGCACATAAAGGGCAAGTTTAATATCCGTATTTTTAAACCCTTGTCTCAAATACACCTCCCCCCCCCCCTTCCCTTGTTTCACCGAACAACGGAACCTTTAGCATGCACAGACCTGGATATATATTTAGTATATACGTACATATATATCGTATAATACATATAATGTATACGAAGGACAGCTCGTTATGCAAACTCATACGCGTACACGGCAGTTTTCTGCGGGCGGCTCCCAGACTCGTATTTCCCTCTTACGACCCTCGCCGATCTTTTTTTTTTTACCCCGGGAAATATTTTTCCTTCACTTTTCTCGTTTATCCTTCTCGTGGATTTTTTGTATTGTGTGCTTCTTTTTATTTCTCTTTGTTGGCGTTCCACGAAATCTTAATAGACTCTTATGGAAGAGGAAGAAGAAGTAGCGGGTTATATATGTTTCTGAAGTTGGAGTGTGGGCTGAGGTGAATTTATGGTTGTTGTCCGCAGCTCGGCAAAGAAAACGAATTGAAAGAAGAATGGTATATGATCGCACTCGAGGCTTTCCTCCTGAGAGTTATACGTGAAGTACTGATACGCTTTTCTTTTTCGGATGAAGTGGATGAGAATGAAAGAGAGAGGGGGGAAAAGGGAAACCAACTGCAGGCAATTAAACCAGCACGATTAATGAAGTGATGGAAATTTTGTACAACATCCGGTCAACAAGTACTCGCAACAATTTGTGTCAATATATATAAAGGGCAATTTGAAGGGTCGGAATGATGGATTTTTTTCCAGCAACAGAGAAAATTCTCCCCTCATTAGCAACCTTTCGCAAGGCTTCTTAAGCAGCCATGCGAGAGGTTGTTCCTGAGAGTAGTGACCGTCTAGCAGTTCATCGGCGGGTGGTTCGACCAGTGAGCGGAAGGCGGCTGAGACCTTTGTGTAAATACTTTAAGCAAAAAATCTATGCACAGTGAAACCAAAGGAAAATAGGGCCACAAGAATGCAGGTACGGGTTTTACACCTTGTCCTTGTGCCCTCGCCAAACGCGGTGCAATGTTAATTAAGTTGGCTGTAGACGCAACAAAAAGCTAATTTAACGGATAGGAAATAGATAGAGAGCTGGAGGGGGGAGGTTGTTGCACAGAATGTACAATGAGAGGTAGGTGATTAAGGTGGGCCACGGGAAAAGGGCAAAAAGGCCCTGTAACGCCGCAAGAAACCAATAAAAAAATACACCAAGCTCACATTTTTTTTCTACTGCCCTGTTTGACAGTTTGCAATCTCAACTATAGTTTGCAAAAAAGATTTCCGAGAAACTTCGGATATTAGCGGAGCTATAACGATTTTAGTGAAGGTCTGGATCACCCAATGTACAATTTGCAAAAAATATTTTTATGTCAAAATAAAATAGTGTAAAATCTTTAAAAAAGCGAAAGTTTCATTGCGTTCGAGCGGCGCAAGATTCAATCCCATTTTTCCATACGTTTATCCATTTGTTTCTATCAAATGAACAAAGTTATTTCGGCTTGCGATATTTCAGCGTTTCAAGTGGACCACCTTGTATACAGGGTGTCCCACGTAAGAATGTCATCCGTGAAATGGGGGTGAAATTCTGAGACGATTGTTATAAGCATGTATGGCTCCCAGATCAACTCCTGAATTGTTATTATTTTTTTACGGCAGCCAATCAGGCGCGCCCGTCGGGCAGGCCTACATCGGTGAGCGACACGCACGTGCGGTAGTGCCCGGCGGGTTGGTACCCCCAACATACGGAGACTTGACGGGCGCGCTAGATTGGCTGCCATAAAAAATTAATAACAATTCAGGAGTGAAAATAACATTGAAAATAAAACTGAAAATAAAAAGCTTTCATCGAAGAATCGCTTTCTCTTTGTATCGTTGGTGCTCAGCTCACTCTAGTAACGATACAGTCTCTCGCTGTCCAACGGAGGCAGGGAAAGGAGATAGAGGGTCGCCCATTGTCCGCGCGCCGAAAATGCGTCACAGTCGTTCACGATGGTAAAACGGAGCGTCGCTTTTCCTTGGCATTCACGAACTCTCGAACGCTTTTCCTTGGCATAACGTATAGTAGACACTTGCATATCTACTATACGTTACATCGTGCCCCGCAAATCTCGCACCTTCGAGAATACGAGAATCCTATCGTCACAAAGAAATTCGCCTCCGTAAAAAGAAAAATCAATTGGCCTAAGTGTGGAAAAACGTTGCAGTCGGAAATGCAATCACCAACGGTTGGGAGCTTTGTGTCCACGAAACGCGATCATCATTGAGCGAATCGCTTGACGAGGCGGCCCGTCATTGCAGACCCCACGGAATGTCAGGTGAAAATTTGTCAAACACACGCGGATATATACAGGGTGACCGGAAATTCGACCTATTCCTTCAAAGGGGTTATAGAAGAGGTCATTTGCAACAAAAAAAGTCCCATCAACTGGGGGTCGAAAATTGATGGTTATTGAGATATTGATGTTTTTATGTTTTCTGAAGAATTTCCTGTCTTTCTGCCTTCAATAAAAAAATATGAAAAAATACGGCATTATAAACAACGATTTGATACTTTTCTGAGCGACGAAGAGATAGCGATGTACGCACAGTTCCATACATTTTTTTAGAGAAATAAAGAGAGATTCAGTAGAAAGGTAAAAAAAATTCAGTTAAATAAAATACTTAAGGCTTTTTAATTTTCAGATTATGTAAAATTTGGATGCAAAATTTGTTTTGAAATAATCGCTAACTCTTGGCCTCTCAGAAAAGTATCAAATCGTTGTTTATAATAGCGTATTTTTTTCATAATTTTTTATTTTAGGCAGAAAGTCCGGAAATTCTTCAGAAAACATACAACATCAATATCTCAATAACCATCAATTTTCGACCCCCAGTTGATGGGACATTTTTTGTTGCAAATGACCTCTACTATGACCCCTTTGAAGGAATAGGTCGAATTTTCGGTCACCCTGTATATATGCGTTTATACACGCGAGAGAAAAGTGTGAAAAAGATGAAAAAGGCGATGCGTAAAGAGTGCACAGAGGGAACGACCCAGATAGAGAGAGAGAGAGAGAGAGAGATGAAGTAAAAAGAGAGACAAAAAATCCAGCAGAAGCGCGACAAGCTAGGAAATGATAAAATGGAGGGAAAATCAGGGGAAAAAGGACGCGTAGGTGCGAGGGAATGTTTCGAAACGACATAGTGCTCGCAGATGGCTCACACTGTCAAAGCATCAACGTTAAAAGCTAATGGACGACACACCGTGCTACCGGGCAGAAACCCTGTTCCCTTTGAAATTATACCCAACTTTGTATATACATACGTCTGTCCATGCGCACACATAAAGACACGTGTATAGATGCGAAGCACGTGGTATCTCGAAAATTGACTGATCCGTGTCTTTTGCTCTTCGTCGCGTCCCCTTAATCCTTCACTTTTACCGATCTATCAGCTCCGTGTAACATTTCCGCCAAAGATAACGAAAGTACCGAAAACCATAGGGATCTCAGGTCATTCTGATAGACGCTGCTAGTGATATCGACGATATACTAACAGCAACAGTGCATGCGTAAGCAACTCTTCGCAAAAATTGCAAAACCGAAGAATTTGCAAAAACGATTATGTAAAGACTGGTATTTTTCAAAGTAAACGTACCGGGTCGCAGAAGACATTGGAGCTAGCAGCACCACTCGAGCGTTCGAGTTCTTTCGCCCACAAAAGGGCGCATTATCGTATCGTCATTCAAATTCGGACTCAACAGGGAGAAACAAAGGCTAATTAGATACTAAATCTGTGACGTACATATAAAGACTCTCGGTAGGGGGCGTGTCGGGGAAATGTAACATCCAAATGAAAGTGGAGAATTAGATGTACAAGCATTGTTTCACGTTGAAACACGGAAAGAGGAAGAATTAGACAAATGACAGGGAGGCAAGAACTACGAAATGAAGAAAGACAGAACGAGAGCAGGCAGAGAGTGATAAATTAAAAAAGACGCGATAAACAGATGCAATGAAAGTTTGAAAGTCGAATTAAAGAGCCAACACACACTATGTTGACGGGAGACATAACTAACTGAGTAATAATAAGGGAATAAGTAGAAGTAGAGTAAGAAATAGAGCTAAGCTAATGATGCAGCCGGCCCACTTCAAATCTTGAAAACTTAGATTGCAGAACGTGCAACCTTTTCGACAAACTTAAGGCCATCATCGTTGACCGTTCGAACTACAATTGATGCGTTAAAAAGCGACGGCAAATCGAAAATCCATTTTTAAACGTAGAAAATTAAAATATTCTCCTAAACTATTCAAATCACTTTTTACATAGATATTTACGTTTTTTTGGTCAAACAGAGCACGAAGTTTTTTAGAATTGATAGACCCATCTGTTCGTTGCTTTATTTACTATAAAAAACGATTTTTTCCGACGTACACCCTTGCGGGTTTTCACGTATTTTCCAACTTTTCGTTTTTTCGTTTTTTCCTGTATTTCCTTTTTATTGCGATTTTTCGTTTACTCCTGGCTCTTTAATGTCGTTCACCGTTCGCTCTTACAAATCCCATTCTCTTACAAATCCGATTTATTCGAAACAAAATTAAGGGTTAACACCACTGTAGGATTTTGAAATTTCCGAAATTTTTTTTCCCGTCAATCAGCCAGTGATCTTCCAAAAAGATCTCGAAACCCTTTTTTCCAAATTTCTAAAAATCATGCAGCGTGCGAAATAATTTTTTTTGTTTGTAAAATGAATTGTTGATTGTTGTAAAGGATTTATTGAAATTTCCGAAACCTGCCGTCAATTCGCTGTGCGACTATTGGTTGCTGAGATATCGATGGTCAAAGACAAAATGATCCTTTTTCATTCAAAGTTCAATATCTCAGCGAAAAATTGACGTATTGAGATGTAAGAAAAACAAAGCTAAAGCTAAATGAAGAAGGTATTATTCGATTATTTCAATGAATTCAACGTAAAAATGTTTTCCAAGTCCTTGGACCAGAATACAAATCCGAAAAAATGTTACAGATTTTTTTTCACTGTATTCTTTAGGATTGCGCGATACACACGGCTTTGAAAATTTGTTGATCATGAAATCTCGAAACTAGAGACTTCAAGATTCAAATTGCGTTTTTTTATATCCCGTAACTTTTTCCATTAGTGTATATATAAAGAGCAATAAACGCATCAATTGAATATCTCAATAATTCCATTTCCAATATGTATATATATATATATGGACACCCACAAAAACGTCCGGTTAATATTGGAAATTCTACGGCACCAAACTTTCAAGGATGCGCTTAGAAACGTGCACGCTGAATTCTTCGCGAGTGCGAGCGTAATATACACCAGGTGTTATGGATATAGATCGCCAACCCCTTTGATCTTCACTCCCCCCACAGTCTGGCTTGCATGCCTTGGGTGGGTGCGCAGTGGGGTTGATAGTCTTGGGCAGAGAGGCCTTGGACTACTTTCCTCTTCACGATTCAACACTGCATCTCTTTGCATTACAGCTTCATTCAATCTGCGGATATAGGATTTCATTTATTCAAGCCAGCCCGTGGCTATGCACAACGGAGATCGCATCTATGCGATCAAAGTTGCAAAAAATAAAAAAAACGCAAAAAATATAGAAAATTGAATTTAACGGATTTTAATTGTAATTGTGTACAATAGGATTTTGTTTTAACAGAATTTAAATGGGAGTAATTGGATCTAAATGATTTTTAATATAATTTTGTGGAATATGATTTTTTTTCAAGAAAATTTTTGGTTACTTAGTTAGTTTTTCTATATGTTGCAAAAAAAATTGTTAAAAAATTGACCGATGCTGATGGATCGGCGATCAAGATACGGAAGGGGATAATACTTGGATCGGTGACCGCTTAGCCGTGCTCTGGTTGGCACATCGATGAGCGAGAGGCAGATTAACAAAAAAGCTATATATCAAGGAATCTGAACAATACGAAGAATATGAAGGGGCCGTCTATGTCGGTACGGTTTGCCACAGTTTCCCCGTACCCTTGGCAAATGCGGTATAGTGTAGCGTAAGTCGACTGTGGCCGCAACGAAGGATAGATTACAGGTATTGGATGCAATGTAAAAAATTAGGGAGTACAAAGCGGTACAGAGATGAAAAGTTGAAAGAAGAGAACAAGGAAAACGGGGAAACAGTGGGGACGGCTAGAAACATAAAGGCACGTACCCTTGAGGAAAAATACGAATATTAGAAAATAAATGTAAAGAATTTTAAATGTACTTGTGTATAATAGTGTTTGGGTTTAAGAAAATTTAAATTTTGTTAGTTTTTGCATGAATTTAAAAAAGTGCAAAATTTTCGCAAAGTGCAAATCTTCGCATCGGAAATAGGAATTCTACGTCTCGATTAGCGTTGATTGATGGGTAATGATAACGCGAAAAGATTATTGGTGACAGTAACTATCAATAATAAATACCAGCCAGTTTCCTTGAATACTATTTGCATTTTGATTTTGTCAAAATAAAAAAATTATTTTCGAAAAATCCAGTAATTTAATCAAACGTGGATGTACGTTTCTTTTTTCTTTCTAATATGGATGCAAAAAAACGCACGAGTAACTTTTTTCACTCAAAATCTACAAACAAAAAACAGCACTTCAATATTTTTCAACAGCGAAAATATTGAAGTCCTTTTCCGCTGTAAAAATCGTGCATCGTCAGTGGTATCGGATTTGATTGTTTCGCTACATATCGTATATCAATGGATGAACATCGCGATAGGAAAGGATAGTGCGTCAGGTTCGGAAATTTGAGGAACGTAGCCGAACCAGAGATATTTAAAGGAACGAAAAAATACATTTATTTTGAACCCTTCGTTTATTTTCATTTCTCATTTTCATTCAACCAGAAATTATAAAAAAATGAAACATTGAAAGATAACAAAAATGAATAAATGAGAAATAAAGACAAATATCTGCATTTCTCATCGACGCAAATGCAACAACGATTCGAATTGAGCAATCGCTTGATTTTCTAAATTTCAATATTTTTCACTTATTTTTCGTTTCACCGATTTGCCCTGCCGTTAAGTGAGAAACGTTACCTTCTCTTGCCCCAATTTTGGTCAGGAATTCCATCGGTGTTCAAAACGAGATTTCGTCGAGAATAATTAAAAATACAATTTGCGAAATTACTCAAGGAGAAAACCAGGAGACTAAATATTTCAGAGAGTTCGAAAGTAATTAAGAGACACGAGCATTTTGCCACATGAAAATTACGTCGGATGCCCCTAGCCTTGAGAGTCGTTGACCCACTTTTTCGCGAAAAAAAAAACAAAAATTGAAAATAAAATAAAAAATTTGAAGAGGGGAAAAATTTGATCCGAATTTCCTTCGCACACAGGCGATACTTATACAACAGACCGATGCGAAAAGCCCGGTTCGTCGTTTTGCTATTTGTCCCTTCGTACTTTTTCTTTGACTTTTCCGTATACGCACACCCTCCTGTAGTTTTTTATCGCCCCGCGATTTCAGAGCCCTTTTATTGTTCTCAAACGTGCAAGCCCGGAATTTATACATCTCTGGATGCGAAAATGGCCGGCTATTCCTCCCGTGCGTACGTATAATAATGGCGTAAACAGTACTTTTATATAACTCGTAAACTTGTGCCATTGCACATAATTCACAAACACGCCACCCGCAAACCAGGACAAATTGAGAAGGCACGGAAAACAAAGAAATTTACAAAAAAATCCGTACTTGCAAACCCAAGTAAAAACGTTTACGTTGTAACCATATATGTATATATATGAGGCGGAAAAAATGAAAAAAGATGGCGCCCCGACGATGTAGAAAATTCTCGCGCGTTAGAAATTTCTTATACATCCACTATATAACAAATTTCTAATTCCATTAAAATGTATACAGTGCCGTGCAAAAGTCTTGGGTCATCTCCTTTTTTCATGCATATTGCATTTAGATACGACAGCGGGAGAAAAATAAACAAATAATTACAATATATATTCACTTATGTTTGAAAATAATTAATAACATAAATTGACATTGCTGCTGAAACGTCTAAAACTTTTCATTGAATGTTAATCCAAAAGTATTGGGCAACATATCACTTCGCGTGGGAAACATCACAAGATTTTTTGAAAATAACACAACGGAATGCGACTTTCTTTACTTGGCTCAATACTTTGTTGCCATGCCCTTAACCAGGCACCCGAGTACCCACTGAAGTTATTACGCAAAGAAACTGCCTATTAAATTATTGAGGTAATTTGACTTTTAAATAAATAATAAACAATATCATGCCTGGTTATTGAACAAAAGAGGTATCAAGTTTGATAGTTAATAACTATTATTAAATAATTGATTATAAAAAAATTTGACAAAAATTGGGTTTCAAAATACTTAAATTTCGGGGATCCAGACGGTTATACAGTTTTTTAAAGAAAAAGTTAATAAATTCTATCTGCAAAGCTGAAATGGATACCCGGGTACCTGGTC
>JAPYZI010001095.1:0-36330 GCA_030523105.1 Ophioninae sp. A BG-2022a | reverse complement strand
GAAAATTTCCGATCAAACACATCCTTTAAATACTTAAAAAACGGAAAAAAAATTTTTTCGACCTCCCAGGCCCATTTTACCGGAATCTAAAAAATCACGATATTTCAAAAGGTCGTAGGATGAGTGTTCTATATGCTATGGACTTTCAATGGGGGTGTTTTGAAAAGGTTTTTGCCTGACTTGAATAATGGCGTTGGATTCGTATCGATATCTCTTTTAGTTTTTCCGAAATATCCAGTTGAAAAATCGCTAAAAAAAACGCAAAGGGGTATGTATGGAAAAATTTGCAAAAATCGATGGCCCGACTTTGAAATTCTGCCAAAAATCAAAAAATCATCGGATATTAAAGATTAAAAAAGCATTTTGAAGAGAAAATCATAACGAAGAGATTGAGCACAAAGTGGAGTACCAGATCCCAAAGGGAAAAAAGTTATCGATGATTGAGTGAAAAAATGTATTTTCCCCAAAAATCGAAAAAAATGTTGCATTTTTAATATTTTTTTTAGTGGTCAACTTTAATGTAATTTTGTTCCCTGAACAAGAATATACCATTCATTCCCCCGAAAACCGAAAATTTTCATGAAAAAATTATGAAAAACTTCCAAAAACACGATTTTATTTGCTGTGCGCATTGCTTTCGACGAAAATTTCACGATATTCGTAATCGGCTGAAAATTTTCGATCGAATATATATATATATCTATATTATATTGGTTTGTTTGTATAAACCCAAACAACCCAATATGTAAATATATAAACCCAAACTCACTCGGCTCTCGAAGCAAAGATAATTCTGGGACACGAATATTTTGCCCCAAACGTGACGCTTGTTGTAGGGAGTCCAAAGAGTCGCGTCTATGCTACCGTCCAATTTCTCGGTCGCCGGAAGTCGGAACTGTATTCTGTACGCTTCGGAGTGAGCTCTCGCGTCCAAATCTCGCTTGAGGAAGGACGGTTTTTTAGGCACGTTTTTGCTAAAAAGCCAAACAAGTTTAAAATACATGAAAAATTAAAGAAATCTTTTTACAGTGTTATTAATAAGCATAGAATTGGATCACGAAAGAACATTGTTGATTGAGAAGAGTTGATAGATTTTTCGTTTGTTTGATTAATGACGAACCTTAATTTGCTGAGGAGCTCTCGGTCCTCGTTGAATCCACTCTTCTCGTCGATGAGCCTGCAAATTCAAGTATTTTCGTCCCGTACCATTTCAACGCGAAAATCTGAATTTACTGAGACGCAGAAATTTCGGTTTCGTATCACCTTTTCATCGCGAGATTCGTTAGCTGCTCCATCAGCGAGTACGTATCGGATTTGTGCATAAACATGAAGAAATGATGCTGAAAGAACAATTATTAATTAAGATATGGTCAAAGGAACAAATATTTTGTACGTTTTCAGAAATGTCTAATCATTTACAAAATTATTCGATGTTTTCAAACTCGAAAAGTTGAAAAAAAAATATTGAAGATTCGAATAATGGTAAATTCGAAAAAAAGAAATTGATTCCTAGCAAAATTGAAGATTCGAAAAAAAGATTTTAAAGATTGCCCGATGACATTTACCAACCAAAATTCACAGGAATCGCATACCTGTTTATTGTCTCTTGTCACAACACGAATACTGTCAGGAAACAAGAACGAATTCGTTTTGTCGAGTTCGACAATATCGGCCCACCGGACGATTAGCTTTGTTTCCCTGCCCAATATAAAGGAGTAAAAGCACATATGACTGACGGACAAATAGAGCCATCCTTGTCGAGGTAAGCGAGACTTCCAGTAACTGTCATAAAGAACATTTTTCCAATTATTTATCATCGATTGATCGTTACAATGATGGATTATTCAAGATCCCCGTTGCAATTGAAAGTATGACGAAAATAAAGTGAAATTTTTCAGTCTTTTACCTGCAGGAATAGTAGTTGACGAGCTTGTCCTCGTTAGGTAAATTGAATGTCTGATGAAACTTAAAAGATACGGTCTTGAAGGATTGCGGATCTTCTTCTGAAATAGAGAAAAAAAAATCTTGTTTAGGTTTGTTTGGGTTTATTTGGGTTTGTTTGGATTTGCTGACATTACCTTCCGCGAATTGGCAATCCGGTACATTGTTGGCAATGATGGATTGTATCTTGCAGCAAACGAAATCTGTTATTTCTTCTTCGGTATCGAAAGACTTCAAGGTATCTGTGAGTTTGTCCTGTAGCCATTGCCAGTCGTTCAGTATTTCCTCGTGCGTCAAAGAGCAAGCTATTTCTAAGAAAATTAATCAAAACAATAAATGCCGGCTTTTCGCCATTGATCGTAGGGTAATTTTTTAGGTTACCCCAATAGACTTCCGAAGTCGGAGTCTGATGGAGGATTCTGAAGGGTGGCGGCTTAGTGTCAAAAACGCTGTCCAGAGTGCCGACCAGTATGGATCCCAAACCTCCGGTTTTTCCATGACCCTTGCGTCTTTGCAAAACAAAGTAAACGGTTGCCTGTTCCGTGACCCTGAATCATGGGCGAATAAAACGGTTACTCGAATAAGAGGTTATTCGTTAACCCAAACACGACGCCAAGGTGGTGATCAGAAGGGAAGCTAACACGAACAAACGAAGGTTAAAAACAAAAAGAATCTAAACAACGCGAAGATCGAACGCGTGCTAATTGGAAGAAAGGACAATATCGAGGACAAGAGGTGGAGGGCGAATAATGGTGCTAAGAAAAAAAACTGACGCTACATCAGCTGATTGATACTATTGACAGTTACGTCTTTCTCTCCCTCTCTCACTCTCTCTCACTCTCGTTTTCACTCTCGCCTTCTTTCTTCTCGAAACGACGAATTCAGGCAAATCGTCGGTACATAAAAATGTCAACTTCCAATATTGGGGAATTTTGATTTAATTACCAAAAAGCATTGGCCAACAGAACTTCCTGTGGTTTTATCCACATAATCGTTGCTCTACGTCGTTGACACACCACATATGGGCACTCGATGCAGATACAATAGAGCACTCTCGTATTTTTATTATCGAATCGTTGCGGAACGATGCCGAACTAAATTCACACGTTCGAGACCGATCGGTTTTGTTTTTCGTTAATTCTTCGTTTATATCTTCCCTCGTTCAATTTCTGCACGAAACAAGCTCGAGCACGAAGCCGAAATAATTTTAGTCTATCGGACGGATGTCTCGCGTCAGATCGGATATATACAATATACACATACATATAAAACGCTTGTACATGCGCGTTGTAAGTTTACGAACAACAGCGCCACCACGCTCCGCTAGTAGTCCCAGAGAGCAATGTGTGTGTGTATTTACAGTCCTGTAGACTCTCTAAGATTACCCGACGTTCCTTTAATACCGTATAATATGATATTTCAATAAATCCCGGGCTCTCTTAATCTCAGTTCGAATTACACGGGACGAACGATTTATCTTGCGCGATAGAGGAATGGTTTACTACGTAACCGCGTAGAAACCGCTTATTATCGCGCCATCTCGCAGAAAACTTGTCTTTTTTTTATCGGTAACGCAGAATAGTGTCACCGCCCTCGCGGCTTATGCGATAAGAACTTCGCGTCATAAAAAAAGAGATCGTGATAAAACTCCGCGTCATAAAAAAAGAGATCGTGATAAAACTCTGCAACACTGCTCGAATGCACACGCATACAAAAATTCGTTACGCCATTTTCGTTGATAAAGAAGAAATACGCACGTTTCGTGATAAGAAAGAAATAATAAATTCAACTTTTATCAAATTTAACGTTATTTCGGAATGCGCATGCGTCAAGTAACTTCGCAAGTTTTCCAACGAACTTTTTACTGGTTTTTTTTTTCATATTCGCGAATTTTTATGAACTCGAATTTTTCGCGAAGCGTACACAAATTTATTTCCTGTTCAAGTTACGTGGCTCAGCTTCTTTTTTCACAACTACACGACATTTTTTTTCGATGCTACATCGAAAAAAAAATTGTGTACGTCGCGAGTCGACGCACGCAGTTGCCACTGATAGCCGTAAGATGTCACTGGCTGGCAATTTTCGGACGTCGGTGGGGATTAGAAAATTGAGAAATTATGCATTTATTATTTTCGTAAGTTAAGGAACTTTGAAGTTTTAAGAAACCACAAAATAGGGCATTTTTAAATGGATTTAGCCGCCTAAATTGGTGATAAATAGTCGTGATATTTATAAAATAAGCATTTGAGAATATAATACTGATGTAAAATCGCAATCCCCTCTCTTATTAAATTGAAAATATAAAATGTTAAATAAATTAAAAGTACCAACCGCCCACCAATACACACACACACACACGCTATTATAATAACCAAAAATTGAAAAAGGGTTATACACTACGATCCGACACATCGGAAGATAAAAAGGTATCGGACGAATGAAACTCGTATCTCGTAGAGATTCAAGTAATGCTTTTATTCAAATATAAGGATTAATCTGTACCAGACAGAACTAAAATTACTCGGATTTGGTGTATGTATGTTTTACTACAGGGGTTCACATGTGGGCTATTGTATTTCGTGTATGTGTGGTGTGTGTATATATACATATATGTATACACCTTCATAAACAAGTATATAACATCATATATCGAGTATATAACATCATATATTCGTATGTATAATACATATACAGATATGTATATAGTTGGTACAAGAGGTGGATCAGCCAGCCCCGCAGCATCTGTTTTTTTCTTCCTCCGACCGCGCACGGTCGATTTATACTTCGCGGCCACGGATTTCTGCACATGCGCAGAAAACATCGCGCAAGCGCGTGAGGGATATTTTATTCGCGCGGTTTTTTACAAATGTTTTCGTTCGACCATTCGAACGACGAATAAAAAAAAAATGTTTGCGGCCCGTCTTTTTTTTTAATTTCTTCACATTTCTTTCCATTTGAAAGAGGCGTTTTTGTTAACCCTACGATGTGCCCGTGTAGCTCACACACACACACACACACACACACACGCACGCACACACACACACACACACACATATGCAAACACGCTTATGCATCCACGATCGCATTTTCACTCATACGCGCGATTGAAACCGCAGGAGTACAATTGTTAAAACGAAATTCTTCTACTACCGGTGCCCCTAATTTGAAATTTGTCAATATTTACACTTTTTACACTGGACTCTTTCACCGTAATGTACAAATTATACATTTATCGTAGATTTGCAAGGAATGCCCTTCCAAAAATAAACAAAAAAAAAAAACCGTTTCCCCCCCTCCCCGTTATACTATTTCTTCATCGCGCGTGTTTATTTTCTTTTCGTTTCTTCTCGCGTGATAATCGTATCCGATGATACGCGCTTCCTTATCTTTTCACCCGTTTCATCACTTTTCCATTTTAGTAGCTTCTTAAACGCTAAGCTTATGTGAAAATTTGAAAAAATCGTTTCCTTTCTTCCTTTTCTTTTCTTCATTTGTTAAAATAAATAAGCGAGGGAGGGGAGGAGGGATTCTATCTGCTACAGTTATTAAACTCTATATCACGGATTTACTGGTTCTGCACTGGTAAACAGTTGTTTTTTTTTCTTTTTGTTGCTTTTGTTTTTTTTTTCGTTTTTAAAATTCATCTTTGTCGTTTCCGTCGCTAATACTCTCGATCCACACACATGCACACACACACGCACAGGCGATGGACAATATTTTACGTGAGAAAAAAAATCTCGATTTCGATTCGACGATTCGATGGGGGATGAAGAAAAATTAGAATCAGCATCGATTGGTCGCGCTTCCGGTTCGAGTTTACCGGGTATACGGATCCAATTGGTTTTTCCATCACCGAGAGGTAAAGTGTACGTGAATAATGCTTGAAAATAGTTACTCGTGTATGTGGAACGGTGCAACCGATATTTACGTCCGACGTTTTTGTTTTTCGGCCTGTGAATTCGAGGATTGCGATTTCTTCGCGTGAAATTCAACGTTCGATCGTTCCAACAATCCAATTATACTTTTTTTTTTTACCGGGAAACGTCAAATTTCATTAAAAATTTGCAGGATCGTTGATTCGGATCCATAGACGAGAGAAAAAGGACGAACGAAAAAGTTGGTCAGGATCGAACGATGAATTCCGAGATTGATTATCGGCTCTCGCAAAACCCGTGAGAATTCTGGCAGAGATTTACATACAATTTAACGTACATATATAACAATCCACGTAATATAATACTATTTTACACAATGTATATTACAGGGACCATTCGACGAAAGAAAAACTCGACTTGTTCGCGTTTTACTCGTCGTACCTCTTATGTACAAAGGATTTACGGAAGAGAAACATAACCTCGATTCTTCTTGACATGGTATCGCGTATGGAAAGAGCCGTTGAATTTCAATCGAGAAAAAAGTTTTTTTTCGGTTTGTTTGGGTCATTGTTTGAGTTTGTTTGGGTTATTGTATGGTTTGGGTTTGTTTGTGTTACTGTATGGGTTTTGTTTGGGTTATTGTATCGATTTGGGTTTGTTTGGGTTTGTTAGTGTTCGTTCGTGTAAATTTTTGTTGTCAAATTTAAACCCTGAAAATGTAAAACCCCAAAAATATTTTATCCATTCTCATGGGAATTTGACGAAATTCGAAAAACAAGAAAACTGTCAAAAGTTACCCAAAATTCAGATCGATAAATGTTCGAGTTCGGGAATAAAAATCTCTAATTGAATAAAAAATCAATAATGGATCCTATCCATACCCGATACCTCATCAAAACGTAAAATTCCGAATGTCTAAGTTACGATAAACGCGCTTGTGTGCGTATGAATTTGTGGGTTGAGGAATCGTGTATACAATTGACCAGTCGTGATTGAATAAACAATAAAAAAAAAAAAAAAATACGTGTCGGACATAAATGTTCTTCTCTGGGTATTCTTCGCTTATAAAACACGATTGACACAAACTTAGCCTCTCTCTAAAGTCGTAAAACGAGAAAAAAAAAAAACATTCAAGCAACGAGCCTCGAAAAAAGAAACAAGATCAATAATTTATCAGTATTTACAACAGGAAAGAGAAAAAGAAAGAAGAAAAAAAAAGGTATAAGAAACAAAAGACGGAATCAAGGTACAAATATCGATATAATGTGTTTCCGTCTCGTCGAGTCTGTGTCTCCGATTAATCGTTAATGTTTTGTTTTTCTTTTTCTTACATTCGTATATATATATATTTACCCTCTTAATATCTCGGTAATTATGCAGAAGTAGGAATCCACCGAAATTTTGGTGCTAAGATTTTTGTTTTTGCCATAAATTACTTTGATTATTCACGACTAGTGATACTTAGCCGGCGGAGGCTGACATTTTCAATTATTTCCATAATTTATGGGGTTTTGTAATTTGGCAAAAAATACAATAAAATGGAGCAACATTTTTCGTATACTTCGATGTCTGAACTAACGACGAGAAGTGGGGGGGATTTATGAAACGAGCGTTCCAGAATATACGCGAATAAACAAACCCAAAAAAGCATCATAACTCATGGAAATAATTAAAGTTGTTTGGGTTTGTTTGGGTTTATTTGTGTATATTCTGGAATTAAATCCAAAATACAGACGAACAAACAAACCCAAACAATCTCATAACTCATGAAAATAATTAAGGCTGTTTGGGTTTGTTCGTGTATACCCATAAATAAAAATGAAATAAACAAGGAATAAAAAAATGTCATCCTCCAGCAGCTAAAACTGACCAATGGTGACGAAATGAAGGCAATTCGGGGCAAAAAAAAAACAAAAATCTCCCGGCAAAATTGAGATGGAGCCCTAAAAATCCGCGTAATAACGAAAATCTCGACTCAATAATGTTTAGTCTCAATAAATGTCGCTTTTAGGATCCCTCTCCCGGAAGAAGCCTTTTTCAGTCTTGCACTCCCTGATAGTGACGGTTTTCAGATTGACCGTAACGTCCGTAATGAATACCTGATCAGCAACGGGATTGCGTGCAAGCCAATAATCGGTACCGGGGCTGCTAAGCGGTACGTAAACATCGGACGTTCTGATAATATCGTTTTTGTTGTTTTTCATAATAACGCTGTTTTCATCGTTGTCGTCTTTATCGTCGTTATTAGGATCGTCGTCGCCTTTGTTGTTGTTGTTATTGTTGTTGTTGTTGTTATTGTTGTTATTGTTATTAGCAGTACTGGGAGCGCTGGTGCTACCGCGATGTTTACCGATCGGGTTTTTGCCGGTCTCGTTATCACCGATAACCGAATTGTGATGACCGTTTACGATCGAGCCTAACCTATTGTTGTTCGTGTACGAGTCGCTCGGGCTTGTCGACTTGAGACCGTTGTTGCTCGGTTCGTTCGTCGTAACTTGAATCAACGTTCCGTTCGACGTTTTGTTCGTCAGCTTGTTGTTGTTCTCGTGAGGTCGCTTCTTTCCGACCTGAGGCTGTTGGGGTTGTTGCGGTTGCGATTGTTGTTGTTGTTGTTGCTGTTGCTGCTGCTGCTGCTGCTGCTGTTGTTGATCATTGGGTTGCTCGATAGAGATCCCTGACGAAGCGACGGGCGACAGTGGCGCCGTCGGTCCGATAACCGGTGGTACGCGCGGCAGCGACGGTACCGGACCCCGAGGAACATCCGCTTCCGGCCTCTTCTTGTCCTGCTGCGCCGGCGCCGGCGTCGTCGGCACCGCCGGCGATGGCTCCTCCGGCGTTGACTTCACGCTCGACGAAGACGACGGCCTCCTTCCGTTTACCTTCTGCGAACGGTTGATCACGGTTGTTTTTTATGGATTTACGCGTTCCGAAGGATTATGCGTTGCTACTTTTTGCAATATTGGAATTTTTGATTGTTTTTTAGTTCTTCTTTCGTTATTTTTCGACAGTGCACGACAGTGGATTGCATAGTTACTTTTTGTAATACAAGGATTATTGATAGCTTTTGAGTTCTTTTGTAGTTAATTTTCCGAACTGTACGGTTTTTCATCGGTTCTAAACGTTCCTAGGGATTACATAGTTACTTTTTGAAATATAGGGCTTACATTCAATTTTTAATAGTTTTTTTTTTTGTTAATGTTCGGCAGTGTACGTTTTTTAACGATTTGTACACGTTTCTAAGGATTACATAGTTACTTTTTTAAACATACGACTCATATTCAGTTTTCGCTAGTTTTTTTTTTAACAAATCCGAGAATCGGACAAGAATACTGAAATGGGTGACCGCTCAGCTCAGTATAGACTTGCGAGCTGAATACAAACCCAAACAAACCTAAACGAGTCCCAACTAACCCGACTAAACCCAAACGAACTCAACATTGCGTCAAATAAAAATACATTTTTGGATTTGTTTGGGTTAACCATTAAAAAAAACAATAAAAAATTATTTGGCCTGATTCCAGCAAGAGTACTTTCCAACATTTATCTTTTCTTTTTACCCCCCCTCCCCCGCGCTTTTAAATCCAATTAATGCGTTCAACTTACGTTGATGAAAGGCGGTGACACGGCCGCCGTATTGGTGCTTTTGATTGGTAGCAATCGTGGTATCTTATTGGGCGGTGGACTACCGCTCGCGCTGCTCGGACTGCTCGTCGTAATTGTCACCCCGATTTTCCCGGATTCTTTGCTAAGGACTTCCGCTTTTCTCTTCGTCCCGGCTGGCTCGGGCCTCGGCAAGAGAGGTATGTCGACGCTACTGTTCGAACTCTCGGAGTCAATGCTGAACGCCGATGCCGAGAGCTCCGGCGGCGTCGGTGATTCGTGACCGTCCAACGAACTCGCTACTGTATCCTCGTCAGGTACAACTGGATTCAAACGTGGCGCCACCGTGCTACCCGTCGTCGACTCGTCCTGACTATCCTCCCCGACCCTCTCGTCACCACCCGGTTCTTCCTCCACGACCAAGTTCGCCAAGACCTGCTCCTGGATCCAATCGGATTTATCACTATCCATTTTTCAACAACGAACCGACGAAAACGCCTTGATTTTTTTTTAAATTTCGAACCAATGATTTCAATTTTCAAGTTTTTTAACAAAATTTATGATATTTTTCAAATTTCGAATAATTATTTTCAATTTTCCAGTTTGTTAAAAACATTTGTGACACTTTTCAAATGTGGAACAAATATTTTCAATGTTCAAATTTGTACACTACATTTTTTAACATTTTTTGAAATTTGGAACATTTTTCAAATTTGCAAATCTTAAATACGCGAATATTTTCTTTTTTTTTCAGTTCCCATTGAAATTCGAAAGATCTGGAATCATGCTAAACTTCTAAAAAAAAGGTTGGTATGAAGAAAACTTCCAACACCAATATTTGGAACGAAGAACGTTTCTAAACAAACCTCTGGGACGAAGAAAACTTATATCGACGACATTTAATTTTTTGCTACGAATTTTTAATTTTAAATCTGTTCTTACGCTGTATCTCGTGTCTCGTCTTCTTGGCCTCCTCGTCGTGACATCGCTTCCCTTTTGGCTCTCCTCGTACAGCTCTATCAGCCTCACGTCGAGGATGTTTTCCTCCGGCTCCCATGTGTTGTACCTTCGTTGCAATAACATGGGTCGCGTAAAGTATTTTTCACAATCAAAAGTCACATTGTCAATAAATAAATCAAATTCCCCACAAAAAAAGATCACGCAAATCCACTAGTGAATTTAAGTCAGGGAAAACAGATTTTTTGTTATTTCCATAAGTTACGGGATTTTGAAATTTACGGAAACAACGAAATAGGTCATTTTTTTAATGCAAGACATTCAGTGGTTTTTGGAAAGACAAAAAGGATTTTTAAAAACTTAAACTCATGCATCATTATTATCAGAGATAGGATTTTTTGACACTCCCCATTGAAACTCGAAATATTCAGAATGATGCGAAACGTCTAAACGTCTAAAGATTTTGGAACAAAGAAAACTTAAAAAAAAAAAAAAGATGAGGCCGGTCGATGGCACGAAGATATCATGATGATTTCCGAACACTCGATTAATTTCTTCGGATAATCGCGAACGCTGATTAATTATGTCTTTCGACGTTTCGCTAACTGATCTCCGCATTGGTCAAGTTCCAAAAGGGTTCATTCGCGGAGTAACACTCGTGTAGTTTGTTCAGTGAAATGAAAGTGACGATAAACAAGAGGAGAGAAAATTACAGTCTTTGCGGATCAGGGAGCAACTTAAATTTGACTCTTCCGTTCAGCGTGCAATTATTAGCTTTCTTTTTAAAGTACAACTTACTTTTTGCTCCAACCCTTCCATTTGACGAAGTACTCGATCTTCCCCTGGAAGATTAGAGAAAGAAAGAAAATGTGATTCACTTGACGAAGAAAATACTTAACGAACGCAGGTTTGACTGGAAATTAGCGGTTCACTAAAATTCAATGAAATATAAACTTTAAAAATGACGATTACGAAGTAAAAGCCAAAAGTCTGAATATCAATGTTCCGCAATGGACTTCGCAAAGTTATCACAAACGAACAGAATCTTGATATCAAAGAGTGGCCATTCGCTGACAAAGTTAACGCTCAAAGGAAATTGACAACAATACGGATAAAGAAAATCAACAAAAATCTGTATTCTGAAGTTGCTTTTAGCAACGATAAACAATATCGATACCAGATCTATCCTTTTAAGGTTACTCTTCAACTCAGAAATGTATTCATCGTTTCTAAGGTTTCCCGGTCTTCCGATCGACAAAGGAACACTTTATGCGTTCCTATTGATAATTCATTCGGGCGTTTCGGTAATCCAAGCCCAAACGAGATTAAAGAGGTTAGGTCAGTGTTTGATTGTTGCCTCATTGAAATTCATTATTTTTTCATTGAAATTCTTCGTTGTTTAAATTCAAATTCATCGTTTCTTTATAGAAACCCATCATATCTTCTTTATCATTATTGTATTATTAAAATTCATCGTTACTTATTTATTTTTACCGAATTAAAAAACGAACCCAAACAAATTCATCGTATCTTCTTCATTTTCACCGAAATAAAGAATCAACGACAAGTATAAAAAATGAAGAAACGACAAATATGATAAACGAACAAAGATGTACTCACTCGTTTTTCACGCTTCTTGGTGATTCGCTCAGCGGCGTAAACCCTGTCGCCGAGATCCATCGTTCTTAGCGAGCTTTGTTCTCTCTCGTTGGCAGTTTTGACGAATCTTTCGTAAAAACCCGATGGAACACCACCCCGGCTCGCTGTTTTCCCTATTCAACAGGTGGATCATAAAAATTGTCTGTTCGAAACGCAAGCGAGGAACGCCTTTCCTATCGTCGAATCTCCGTTTTGGCGGAGCGTCGCAAGATTCCCCGAGGTCTTCTTATTATTCCTCCGTGTCTTATTCCTCAGCGGCGAAGTTTCGCGAGAATTCAGATGGCCGCGGCGAATGAAATTCTGTCCGGGGAAGCGATTTTTCGTTGACCCCCGCCCCGAGGATGAAACGGTAGTCGCTAAAAATACGAAAACACGATCGGTGAATTTCAACTCGAAAATCTGGCTGTCGCTCATTGCTCCTCGATTTTCATCATTTTTTGGTTATTTTTTTCGTTTATTTCGATCGGAAAAATTAAGTATGCGGAAAAACGTGAATTTTTGAATTTATGTACCGAGCACTCTCGATGTTTTGTCCACGCACCATCGTTCGATATGTTTTCCCTGTCTCTCCTTATTTTTGTTCCTTTTTTTTTCGTCTCCGCTTTTCCTGCGTTTCCCGTTGTTTTTCTTTTGTCAAGAGCGAGATTGGCTGTTTCGCGCCACCCTCCTACGGGGGCGCCAATATCGTTGCAACGTTCAGTGGGGGAGAAAGGGTATTACACCGAAAATCGGAGGTGAAAAAAGTGACACGAGAGTACGGTGCGAGAAACGACGAAAAAAATCGAAGGTATATCACGAATTTTGTTTAAAAGACATATACGTGGTGGGAGATCGAAAAATCACTTGGAGAAAATCAAGTTCTTCCGTACGGGGAGTAAAGATACCGGCAAGTAAAAAAACTCGATGTGTACGCTTCTCATCGGGGTATAATTGAATACAGCCGCTCACTGATGCGTGATTATCGTTCCATATACGCGTGTGTCAATATACACTTGTACACTTTTTTTTTAATCCCTCTCGGTTTAGAACGCGCGCGAGAGTGTTCACGACTTTACTACGCCGGTCGCTAATATTCGCGTGTGTTGGATCGTAGAATCCTTTTTTTTTTCGACCCGTTTCGTTTTACGGTTTTTCCTCGCGTAGAAAATCCGGCTGGTGCTGCCACTGTATTATGATCCGTAGAACGTTTTCTCTCTTTCACCCGGCGGTGAGACTCGCCCTCCAACTGATGCCTCTCGTGGCGAGTTACTGAACTACGATCTCAGGCGAGCGTATGCGCACGAGCGAGCCCACACAGAGACACACGGAAACACACATGCGCGCGTGGACGAAGCGAGAGGCATGCGCGACCACGATTCGCGGTTCGGCGTGTACTCCGTGACGTCAGCACTAGGCAGCTAACTTTTTCCCCTCGCCGCGTAAACACCAAACATGGCCGGCGTTTGCCCGTAAAGTACGAAAACACGCGAAGAAAAAAGATCGCGTTGATCGTACGTGAGAAAGAAAGGAGGCGAAGAGATAAAATTTTTTTTTAAGCGAGAGAGAGAGAGAGCACTCGGCCGTTGAGACCGTTTTTTCGATCTTTGAAACGAAACAGTTCCCGTCCCTCTTTTCTCTCTTGTACCAAAGACTCAACGGAAAAACGAAACGTATTAAGAATAGTAGTTCTCTTTCGCTTTTTCGTTCGACGATCGAACGCGACCCAAGTCGCGTAATTTCGTGATTGATTAAAACGAATCTTCGATTATTCGTGATTTTTCTTGTACGTTTTATTATCCCGGTTTGGGGGCGATCTAGCACATTCTCCGGATCACGACGTACTAGAAAGATCGAGGTCTACCGTACTCCCCCCTCGGACATATACACGATTGGACTCGCCCGAGTCGTTCGAGGTGTGGGGCGCCGGAGTGAGCGTTATAACAGGCGCTGTGTCCGCTTGCTCTCCTATCCCTCTCTCTCTCTCTCTCTCTCCGTGCCTTCCTCGATTGAGAGAGATCGAAGGGGATCGGGAGGGAGGGAGAGAACGGAGAGAGCGTGCAGCAGTCACTACTTTGGTGGCGTACCTCGCAGTCGTTGTAACAGGAGGCAAAGAGCAAAAGAGAAGGAAAATAAAGATTATATCTATCTCCGTTGCGCACGGAGAGACCAACATCCATCTCCCTCTTTGTCTCGCTCTCTGCGGAGAGCAAGCGCTATCCCAAAGAAACGTCGCGTGCTATATATACCCCCACCCCCTCTCTTTCCAACTCGCACACACACAGCCTAATGGAAGTTACGGAAGCCTCGGCAGCGAGACGGTAGGGGGCAAAGACAAAAAGGAGGGGAGGGGGGATTGCGCGGCAATGGGAGGGGAGCATTTATGGGGAAGGGAAGGAGGGCGGGAGGGAGGGGGAAGCGCGACACGAGGCAAAGCTGCGGAGTGCCCAATGGAGGTAGCCTAAGAGGATCGAGAGAACGGTAGCCCTATCCTGCCGTACGAGCGGCGCGCAAGGCCTCTCGTGCCCGCGCCACCCCACGAGAGAGAACAGAAACAGCGCGCGATGTTCGCCGCCGTTGCTCTCGTGTATATTCCTTCTCCGTCTCTTCCTCTCTTTCTACTCTCTAGATATACGTGTATTCGCGTCTATATAGCTCACGGTACGTGCCCGCTCGCGTCTGTGTTCGTTCGTGCCCTCGCGCGCGCGCCGAGAGCAGCTCGCGGCGTTGCCAAGTCACGTAGAATAATCATACACGATAATGTCACAAACACACACGACCACCTAGTAGGCCCTTGGCAGATTTTTCCGTAGTTTTTTGCGGCGCGGAGAGGGAACGGGTGGGGGAGGGGTGGAGAAGAGTACAAGGCTCTCTCTTCGAGGGCGCTGTATCTAGCAGTCTGGAGAACGGTTCTCTGTTACTCTCGAACGTAAACGCGTACGTGCCGTGAGAATCGATATAGGTTTGTTTTTTTTTTAGCCACGAGCGCTTCACACACGCTCGCCGTATCCTTCGTGTGCATACGAGTGTGCTCGTATACGCTTCGGAAAGGACACGGTAAACTCAAAAATACGACATGCCAACGTTACTCACTTGGTATACAGCGATGTGGATAAAGCTGGCAACAGCGCACAATCCTCCCGTGTGAGCGTTACGACGTTCCGTCACACGCGCTCCGCACACAGGCCTCGATACACAACGGTGTACATTCCTATCTCTCTCTCTCTCTTTCTATTGCGCGCGACCGGTGTCTCCCTCTCCGATTCTAGCGCGCGCGCGCACACACACCACAAGAGCCTCGGCGTTGTCACTCTATCTCCGTCGCGCACGAACACATCGACTCGACGTCATGTGATAAACACTGCACTGCGGGTTCGCTCGGATATGAGAACCGATGTAGGCGCACTCTATAACACACTTACACAGAGACACGCACACACGCGCGCGCGGGCGCGGGAGAGAGAAAGCTAATATTCGTACGAATTTCGTAACGCGATGAATACGCCGCGAAGTAAACAATAATGAAACTGCGTAAAAAACGGTACTGTTTATAATAAATCGGTCAACGAGAAATTAATTCGTTCTCCCGCTGTCTGTCTTTCTCTCTCTCTCTTTCTCTCTCTCTACTCGCCCTCTGTCGTTTTGGTACAACGAGTGTGTGCCGAGTATGAAAACGCGTGCAACTTGGAGCAATCCCGAAACAAGAGTGTCCTCGGCGCATCGACGGTGTCAGAAGCGGGAGAGAGAGAGGGAGAGAGAGAGAGAGAGAGAGACAGAAATGGTGGTGTGGGGAGAGGGAGAGTAGGCGAGTGAGTGAATGAGAGCGGGGAAAATCATCCCCGTTCTTTCTCACCCCTATTCGCATTATTACGTACAGCGTAATAAAGGGAAAAAAAAACCTTGCGCGGGAGAACGATGATTGGAGCCTCGCCGCGGCTTCCCCCGGAAATTTGACCTCAGTGAAAATTTACCGACCAATCGGAACGTTGTTACGTCCCACCTTTGATACGACGAGTAGGCGGTTACTAAACTGGGTAGGTTTCCCTCTTTGAGCTCTCGCTTTCGTTCCACGAATATTCCAACGGGCGCCCCTCTAAGCTTCGTTTCACTCGGCCGCGCTTCTCGCCTCTCTCTCTCTCTCTCTCCTTCGCTTCGCCCGAGGTGCCTTTTTTTCGTTATTCCCCTCTCGCACCCCCTCCCCCCCTCGTTCCATCGCCCCTCTTCAACGGCAAGAGCTCTCTTCGTTCCAACGCTCGTTCCTTATCTCCTCGATCTCTTTTGGCTCGATGTTTCTTCGTGTACTTTTACCCCCACCCCCGAAGCGGCTCTTGCAGCTTGGCAACTGCGTCTCTGTCCCTTCTCGTCGTGGTTACGCGGCTTCCTCCGCGTTATCCCGTTCCGACTTCACCGCGACAACGTTGATCACGTGACGGCAAATGGCAGACGTAAGCGGGGAAGCTTCGATCGCGTATCGATCAGCCCCCCCGAGAAATATGAATTTTCGAAGCCGCGAGACCGAGCGTGTTCCTGTCGGAATCCCTCTCGAACCCCCACCATTTCGACCGGATGTAACGCTCGAATTGATGATCGAGAGCTTTCTCAAGAGTCTCTCGTCTTCTAGCGGAAATATCGGTCTCTATTGATGTTTTCGTACTTGGAGGTTTTTTAAGTACGAAAACTGACCGCGTCGCGTGTAGAATCCGATTGAATGTTATATTCCGATTTGAATCGCGCGGCCATTTTTACATTCCGTTTTGCACGTCGTTGCGTGCGACCGCAGCGCTTTTTCGTTCCCCCGTCGAGCGAAACACTGGGGCGCGACGATCGCGAAAGAGGATACGTTTTTTTGGCGAATCCTCGTGTAACGATAAAATCGAAGTTGGCGCAACGCACAGATTTTAAGAACCACGGTGACTCTACTCTCCATGATCGAACGATCAGTGGAAATTATCACGTTCGTTCGTATGAGATTGAACAGGTTATGTCGCGGTTGATGATTGCGAAAATCGATATCTTGCGTCGATTCTTACCTGTACCGGCGTGAATCTGTGAAATCGCAACATCGATGACGTCGTGATCGAAACTCGGAGATGGCTCTTCAAATACTTGCGATTGAACCTTCATTTCGCAGCTTCCACGAGGAGCATCGTCGATAGAAAGAATGCACGGAAAAACATCGCTCACTAGATTCACGGTTTATAAAAAACAAAACAAGTCCACGCATTCGTCATTGACGAATTGATGAGACGAAGCCCCGAGTCACGTGACAGAAAATATGTCGGCCGCAATTTGCAGGTGGGGCAGTGAGCGATCAGCGTCATCTCGAAGATTCTCGCACTCGACCGATTTCCGAAAGATTTACGGAATTTATTATTCAAAATGAAGCCTAAAACGGAGGATCTGAGATTACGGTCCAAAAAGATCGTAACTGTTAAGATTTAATATGCCCGAATATCCTCGCGACACATCCCCCTGTCGATTCACGATTTTCGTAATAAAAACGATGATGGCGTATTTTCTCCTTCATTCGTATGCCCTTCGAGATGTTTACGATTGCGGCTCTTTCACTTTTATGCCACACTTGTCACTGCACTGTTCCTATTTTTCGTCGCCCCCCCCCCCTCCTCCCGCCGCACTTACAACTCGTATCTTTCAAACCGAACTTGTTTGGGTCGAGTCTAATCCTACCGTTTTATTCGGGATTGCGCAATTTCTCGATCCAACTTGAAACTAACGGTTTTCTGGTAGTTTCCGAACATTTCGTGTTGTGTCTGAATGACGATCGAGGTCAGGTTTGTCAGGAAACTAGCGACGTTTTATTGGTTGGCGCACAGCGCCCTCACTAGCTTTGATTGGTTGCGAAATAAACCATATTTTTCATCGTGATTTGGACAAAATTGGGTTATTACGCAGAAGCGAGGCACCTTGTCAATTTTGTCGCTTTTTTTTGTTCGAACATCTCCTTACGTCACCACTGGTGAATTCGGGGAACGCTGAGATTTCTTTCTTGTTTCCAAAAGGGGTTTTGAAGTTTGACGAAACGAAAAAATACGGAATTTTTTTAATGCACTTTGGCGCTTAATTTCGTGACGAAGTGTCGTCATATTTATAAAATAAACATTTCAGAATGCAATACTGATGTAACATCCCAAGTACCATTCCCCCTCTTATTAAACAAAAAATAAATAATTGAAACGAAATTAATAAATAATATTCACTTAAATACCCCCTTAAAATACAAAAATAATAAAACACCCATAATTACCAAAAATTACGATTTTCCGATGGCTCTCGATGCATCCTGTTATTTTCGTTGATACTTCGGAAAACAATAAGATTTCGAGTATTGCACAATTCATATTAGCGAGCTCATAAACGCTCTGCCTCTGATAGAGGTTCCCACGTTGGGTATGTAGTCACTGAATTCGTGGACGCCGCGGAAGATATTGGTACATTCACGGGTCGCGGTTTTCGGACATACCCGTGGCTTCGTTCACGCGCACATCGGATTTCCGGGTCATATCGTATCGAGGACCGCATTCCAGAGTCATCGTAGAAGAACACGTAGTCCACATAGTCACGTGCGTGCGCACCATCGCATCGTCAAAAAACAACGAATTATTAAGTCCGACAATTTTTTAACAACGTTAAACGATATCGAAAGTTTCCGTACAGAAAAGTCACATTTTCTCAAAGTCCCGTTTACGGGTTCGTTTGGGTTAACAAAACTGCACGAAAGTTTTGGGTTTGTTTGGGTTAACAAAAGTGCAACAAAGCGTTGGACACTTTTATTTTTCATACATCAAAAATCAGTCAATTCCACACCAAATTCAATGATACATTTTCTAATCTCACTATAGTTAATTCTCATCGATGTATTCTAACCTCACCGGCGAAATTTCCCTCTGAAAGATGGAACGTTCATAACCGCACAAAGATTTTCGAGTATCGATAAAGAAACTGTTACCTATTGAAAGCGAATTTTAATTGCGTTTTCATTATTACGTGGCCAACGTCTCGTCAGAATTCATCGATATCCAAACTCTACACTGCGCGATTGTCATTTTTTACGCTCGATATTGTGACCGTCATGGCGTCGTATTCTAACCCCACCGGCGTAATATTTTAGCGCGTAAGGAATGAATGTAAAAACACTGAGATTGTCGAATTTTGTGAGATTCGGCGATCAAAATGATCTTATCGTTGTCTCAAAGACGATACAACGTTTCTTCGTAAGCGTCGAGATAAAATTCTTCCTCGATGTGCGCGTTTAATTGGCGATCGCGATACTGGAGTCGTAAGCTTCGCGGCGTAGAGAAAGAACGCGAAAAAAACTGCGTTATCGCGTTAGTTAACTTTTCCGCCGCGCGTCGGTCGCGGGCGCCACGTGCCGTAATGCAATCCCGGTCCTCAACGAATAATAATAATAACACCGTAAATAGAAACATCTAACCATGAATTTTCATAAACTTTAGCTATGATATATTGCATTTCTCACATCTTTCGTGCTCTTTCTGTAAAACTGTACGAACTTATTCATATCAGGCGTTTTTCATGTATTCTTGTCGCCATTTTTTTAAGAATCGGCCTGAAGTACGGCGCTGAAATACCGAAGCCCTAACAGCGTACTTCAGTCACCGAAACGTGTGATAAAAATTGTAAAATAAAACGTCGACACGAACCTCCATTTAAAATCAACATACCTCGAAGTAAACCCAAACAAACCCAAACGAAAATTGAATTGATAATTTTAGCGAAAACACAATGTACGTTAAATATAAATTTGTAACATTTCGATAGTTTTATTTCAATGTTTATTTAATTCCCGTAATTCCCAGTGGAAAGCTTCTCCATAATTCCTAACCGTACTTTACTGAGGAAGTGACGCTGGTGATGAAATTTACGACTTTATCATCTTTCTTGACAGACGATGGCATTCTTCAGGCTTTCCGGTTACGTGGGGTTAAAACGCTATTAGAGGTTAGGGACGGTTTTCCCAATAAACGGATATTACATTTTCGGGTACTCTACGCAGGTTTTTATGAAAAATGAATTCAGGCGTGATCAGCATTAACCTAAAAGTTGTCAATATTCGGAAGCAACGATTACCGCGAGAAACCGCGCCAAATCGTTCAGCGATTTTAATATTCACTCAACTCGAAATCGACGCATTGAAAATAGTGAAAAGCCCGAAGTTCGACCAGAGAGCAGAAATTGCTGCATCGCGTGACTAACGTACGCGAAGTTATTGCGTCGTGGCAGCGAAAGAAGTGTTCATCGTATAGGTAGCCTCCGTATCTGGCCGGTTTCCCTTCATTGTCGTTAGAAGCGCCACCGCTCAGCAATGTTTATGATTTTCCGAGACGAATTATATCTCGGGATTGAAAAGGCTTAGGAACGCCGGAACTTCGAATCAAATCATTATTTCAGCAAAACAATGTAAATTTAATATACTAAAATATTCATTTTCCGAAAATACGGTAAATTCTCGATCGATTTCGCGATGTTAATCGACCATCGAACAAGTGGGGGAAAGGGTTGAATTCTCAATTGGAGGAGCTATCTTCCGTTCGGTTTTGATCGTCCAATAAACAACGACAACGTCATCTTTTAATGTCCATAAATGAGCGGAGCGATTCTAGCCTGCATAAAAAACGCACAGCGTAGGCATAGACGGGACGATATTTATGAATAGATAATACCTTCGATTCGTTTCTCGTGACGATTGCCTTTGTCTCTGAAGTGACAGAATCCGATGATGATTCGATGCGCCAATGTCACATGAATGCATCTATTTAAATTAGTCCTCGTTTATACGTGAGGTAACTTGTAACTTTTACGACTCGAGCCGCAGGTGCTGCACCTAGCGGTGAATCAGATGAAATACCAAGCCTCTTGTATCGAATTCGCGAATTTGCACGGTTTTCACTTTAGCTTCGCGTTGTTCCGCGAGGTGACGCAAAATGACACCGTTCGAAGGTAAATGAGGATCGGGAACGGGTGAAAGGGTTGTGCAATCGCGTATAACGAATCTTCGCGTAATCGCTAGGAGTCAGTGACATCGAACACGTGGTCCACGTGATCGGACACGCGTCAAGCTATTCTTTCCGGTTTCCGGTAATTTTCGCCGCGCCGTGACATCTCTCGTTTATTCCGAACTGTTAAAAATTTATAATCTACAATATTCTCGAAAGATGGCGGCACGCTCGTGTCACGTGATAGAAATTGTACAAAAATGTCCGCTCGGCTGCCTTCTTTCGCCAGAAATTGCCAACTTCTCTGATGACGCGGATCATCCCTTGCTTTCGCCGACCTCCTTCCGGTCAATCCGGTCATTTTCACGCGAATCTTCCAATTTCTCAGATATCAGACTCAGCTCTTCTCCCGTCACGTCGACACGATTCGCTCACCTGTAAAACACGAATCGCGGATCCGTCTCGCTCAGAGGCGCGGGGCGTCCACGTAACTAATTCGGACCTAACCTAAACGTGCATCTCCAACTCCGCGTCTTGCGTTTGACTTTGGTCAAGAGTATTCTCGTCGCTGCGTAGCGTAGACATATTCTTGTCGCTGCGTACAGAAAACGAAAAATGATGATACATTTTATTATGCCCCAGTAAAAAACTTTCGGGCAATTTGGGAAAAACAAGGTTATGGCAACACAATTCGAAAATACTTAAAAATAAACGCAAAAACTAACCTGAAGAACTAACGACAGCACTGCTGGAATAAAAAAAGTGGGGGGGGGGAGGGGGCGTGCGATCAAATACTTAAAAAATCGTACATCGAAATCGTTTTTTCGTCGCATCGATCTCGCATACTGGGCCACCTGTTTCAAGCGGCCCAAATGTTGTTTGTCAATCGTTGATTTCGGGTACAGGGCCTCGAAACGACCTTTGCGCAAAGGTCGTCCCGAATAAACATTTATCCTTCCCGAGCTTCAAAACGATCTTCCTGGTGCGAGTGTGTATCGTCCCGCGTACTTGAATTCATAGTCAATTTGTACACAGAGTAGTTGGCATTGGTGTTAGAGCCCTTCTCGTACAGTCTCCATGGTAACAAGAGAGCTCACCGCGTGAATATACGTGGATGTGTACACAGTCACGATTCGAGTGACGTCCCACCCCCTCGCTCTCCTGTCGGACAGCGATTCTCCTTGCGTTGTCGGTCTCTCTCGTACTCGCGGTCTCGAGTCCGCGTAGCCTCGCGGGTAAGTCCGGAATAACGCCGCGCGCGGCGCCCGCTATCGATCCGGTGGCGTCTCGAATGCGACGCCCGCTCTCTCTACCCGTGCAACCGCGTATTCCATCGCTCCCGCTTACATTCGAGCGCGGGTAAACGCCGATTCTCTTTCTCCGTTCCTCCAACTCTCCCCTCCCCTTTACGCCGCGTGTCCGTACTGACATCGGAATCGCAAAACGCGCTCCCTCCCCACCCTCCGCCACTCGCAAACCCAGTCACGCAACCACCTTCCCTCTTCCCCCACCCCTCCGTTCACGCTTCGATGTTTCCTTGTCCCACTCGTGGCGTCGATCGCTAGTGTGGGTGCGTTTGAGTACGTGTGTCACGTTGCGCTCCCGGAGCCCGACCGTGCGCACGGTCCCTACACATGCGCAGTAGCGCGCTCGCGCACGTCTCTCTCTCGGCAAACCGTACGCGTGCAAAACGAAGCAAAAAAAACGAAACAAACAACAAACCGAAACTTGAACATCGCGACCTCTCCATTTTATTTCGCACGACGAACTTGCTCGCGTCGACTAGTCGTTTCAACGGAGTGGGGGGTTTGAGGAATCGAGGCGAGGATGTCACTTTTTTCTATAATTTTCGGACCCTTTTTATTCTACTGGCCTATGACCGCGGCTCTACTCGCGGAACGATCGTTTTTTTATTTTATACCTTTTATTAAAAATCTTCGATATTCTCGGCTTTCCTCTACTACTCGACTTTATTTTCTACGATGTAATAAAGAAGATAAGAATGGATCACCTGAGAGTCAAACGGGGAGAAAACTGGACAATTTTCAATAAGATTAGATTTTGTACAAATTGCTTGCAAAGTCCAAATTTTCAAACGAAATTCTTTCTCGCGGATTGTCAACATTCTTCGGCGAGAACAATTTTTAGATCGTTTTGTAAAAATTCTCATGCTAATTTCGATTCTCTATTCCACCACCTTAAATGGAGAATTTCGTTGAAATCTTGTCTCGGCAAGTGGTTACGTAACAAAAGAAACCTACCGTCCAAATATCCCGTAATTCCGTCCAAATATCCCGAGGATCTGTGAGGTTATGGATGATGCAACGCGTATGTACAGGGGCAACGGTTGCGTTTTCCCGGCAAAATGGCTTCCCCTCGGTTCTATCGACTATCCGTTTTGTCGGCGTCCTCGCACAGCCAAGCTCTCCTACCTCATTGTTACCCGAGATTCGGAGCAATTCGTTTCGGCTGACGTTTCGTCCCGCGTTCCTTCTTCTCAGCAGCGTTTTTCGCCATATTGACGAACGAGCTTTCAAACGGTCGCCCCCCCCCCCCCCTACGGCTTTTTGGGAATTTACTAGACCAAGGAACTTTTTCGATTTGCTCGTTTCCATTCGTCAGCTGCGGGAGGGGGAGGGGGGGGGGGGCTGACGATCGGACTGTTCTATAAAAGACCCAGTTTGGACAAATTACCTCGAAACTTGTGCATTCGGATAAGATCGAATAGGAATATTCTATTTTCGATTTTGTTTTTTATATGTTTGTACGCGTGTCCCCAACCTATGTCGAGTTTATCCGCCATTTTGTATGGTTAGGTTGTTTTCGATAGATATTGAGGTTAGATGTGTTTCGGCTTGATGATTTTTTACTATCGAAAAAAATCGATCGATGAATCTGCATTAAACGTTTGGCGAGTCTAGTTTGAACGAAAAACAATGTTTTTAAGTGGCAAAAGCTCTTCACATAAGATCGAGAAGATATTAACGATGCCATTAAAAAATAGCGCATATCAGAAATACTTCGAAGATTGGAAAAAGCCCTGGCTGTCGAAAGTTTATTATATCTGAGGGGGTTTACTTTTAAGTGGACAAAATCGATATTGTTGAATAAATAACTATTTTTTGAGAAAAATAAAAACGTCACCTTTTGAGCAAACATCGTATATTCATTATTCAGATTATTCTGGTTGACGGAACCGTGTTCACCATTTGGCAAACTACCGAAATCGGATCTTTGTTTAAATAATAATAATTTGTTGTTCATCGTTTCGATAAAAATCTAAACTAGTTGTGGGCGTGCGACGATCGTCCGTCAAATTCCGAATTCGTGATAACATTGGTTCGATCTTCAAAGACCGACTCGTCTGCCCTCCATCTTGGGAAAAGAACGTTGAAGAACCGACTCGCCTTTATTAACCTCAAAATCGGGCTCTCTTTAAAGGTCTGAATTAACGCGAGAAGATTCCGTCAAATTCGAAACACGACCTTCGATTTGACCTTGAATCTCATTTTCAAGGTCATTTCGAGTATTATTTTGTCGTTCAAAATGAAGAAGATTCCGTTCAAACATGTATTCGGGCCCATTAGTCAGATGGTGATTTTAAGTTAGCCAAAAGTCATTTCAGCGTAAGAATACCTTTCTGGAAGTCGGGATATACGAAACTGCTTTCGGATCATCGCGAAACGTTTGTGCGTTGATCCAGATACGCGAAGCGTTCTAACGGTTTTTCCCCGCTTGTCAGGCCGAGCATTCTCTCCATTGGCAATCAGGCGACGACCGTGCAGCAGCCGAGTGTGCTGTACTACGATCGCGAGTTCGCGCGGAGCAAGCTTGACACACATAACCTTAGCACTTCACTTGCTGTCTAGCTTGGATGATCACGCGGAGTAGTCTTGCGAGAAATGTCCGTATATATGTCGAATATCCATTTCGGGTGGATTCTTCTTCACGAAAGCTTCGAAAGACGCAATGTTTACGATCGCTCGGAGATTCGACATCTGCAGGCTTTTCGGCCAAACGCCTCGTTTTATAGCGCATGCTCGGTAGGACACGTCGTGAAGTTAGCGCTTTGTGTTTTTTTTTAGTAAAAAAGTAGGCGCGAATTTTTGGAATATCAGAGTTTCGTTTGTTGATTGATGGTATCTTTACTGGTTTTATGATATTTTCGATCCACTAATAACCTAATGTTTATAAAGATCACCAACGTTTTGACGATTTCCTCCTTCGTGTATTTGGGGGAAAGCGCTTTCAGAAAACGCAGCAGCGCTCAGCGGGAACTAGAAGAAACAATTTTGTCGATCACTCGGCAATTGTTTATTCGACACGGTAGGCTTTTTCGTCCTGATTTATATATTTTTATATATTTGATATATATGTATATATAATTGGCCATTTCCGTAATGCTAAAAATTGGCTAAAAGGTTTCAGTGGTATAGAAATTTTATTGCCGTGAACGTAGCTCGAAATGATATTTTTTGTCCCATCGAACTTTCACAGCCATCTATACCGATGAGTCTGCGACAGTGGTACTCGTATTTCTCTCAGAGACAATTTACACTTTCCGATTACTTTAAAACTTTTAGGTTATGGATGAATTATTTGTCCAATGCCGGCGTTGTCATGTGAACACGTTCATTAGATAATTAGTATTTTAAATTGACTCGCTTTTTCGTCACTTTTGTGCAAGCTCGCCAAGGCTTATGTGCGAAGATTGCCATTTTCCTTCGATTGTCGCGTCTTACCTTGAAGTATGGAGGCTTGTTTATCAACGCTGCGGGTGATTGCGCCGACCGATCATCATAAAAGGGAAATGGGATATTTTCAGGTTATACCCCTCGGCTCTAGACATCGCGGAGAAAAATGATAAGACTTTATCTTAAAAAACGCAAAAATGGAACCTTCTCGGTGACACGCTAAATACAAAATGTCCGAGGCGTGTACAAATTTGAGAATCCTCGCAAGATAATTGGGAAACCGAGAGCGTTCATTGGTAAATTCAGTAGATTCGAAACAGTCGACAATAATGAATTTAAAGTAGTTCGATAATAATCGATTGAAAATAGTTCGATAATAATCGAAATCGATAATAACCGATTCGACATAGTTCGATAACAATGATATTTCAACTATGGCGACAGAATACGGAGAAAAAAATACAACCGATGCGAAAACCGCCATTATCGGCTATTTTTACCGTTCCGTAACGTATCAATGATTTTTAAAGTTCCGGCCCGAATTTGTAACAAAAGCGATTCACGTGGGTGTTGTGACGTCAGCCCATGACGTACGCGAGGAACTAGCGATTCGTGTCTCATCAAGCTTCACCCAACGAAGTTTATATCCGCTGTCTTCGATATACAGACACCAATTTTCAACGAGTTACATAGCCTCGTATTTTGATGGTGCCAAAGGGTCTTCGCTTCCGGATATATCCGGAATGGGCTTCAAATGTTTCTGCTATATCGGCATTACCGAAAACGTGGGGTATTATTATATATGCCTCAGTCGATGTCCGAGGAGAAAGACAGCAACGTTCTCTACCCGCTCAATTTAGCTCGAATCAAGACCACCGCGTTTTCCTGTTCCTCTGCTCGTTGTACGTGGACTCCATTGTCCAACGCGCATAATCCGCCGCGACACCGCGCGGCCCACGAGACGTTTTCACCCGCGGTTTCCGATCTCAACGTTGGGGCGCATCCCCGATTTTATCGCGAAGCGAACGATATCTTCGATCTTGGCACTTGTTGCTTCAAAAACATGTGGCGCCATCTCCCGTCATCTCCCAAATTGAACATAGGTTACCGAAGGATTATTATTGCGCGATTGACCATTTTCCAATCACGAAAGCTAAGTCGCCGTTTGGACATTCCAGTTTTCCGAAAATGGCGTTAATTTATTTCGAGCTGAATATTGATCAGCCCTGCGAGATCTTCGTTCGAAAATTTAATCATTCGTAACGTGGCTTGTCACCCACGCCGCTTTATCAATCGCCTGACTTTGGACCAATAATAACGTCGACGGTCCTCGAGTCTATCGAGTTAATAAAATTACTGCGGTTTGGCCATCGAACAAAAAACTCCGCGTCATTCTGGGTTTACGAAAAAAAGCCGTAACGGAGGGGATCCCGGAATTTACCCGAATCCCGCATTGCGCGAAAAATTCATCGTTGAATTTGTCACAGAAATCCGCGTCGGGTGAAAATACGCGTTAAAATGCGTTAATTCGCAGTTTCGATGAGTTTCCCAGCATTGCACATAACCTCCAATTGCGAGAGTGGCGGAAAGCGATCGCTGGTTCTATTTCGAACATCCCTGACTTCTAACCTTGTGCCATCAGCGATGACAATGTATTCAGTACGAGAGACCGCAATACCTATAATTACGAGAATAAAAGAAACTGTAAAATAATCCCTAGTGCAATGTACTCGTACAGCGGTAATAAAGAGCTATAGGCAGAGGTATAATTTATGACGGGAGGAAGGTAAACCTGACTCCTCGTGGTTCCTGTTTTCCTGATACGTTCCGGCTCTAGACTTTTCGAGAAAGAAGCTTCGAAGGCGATATTCGAGTTTCGAGGCAACTTTCTGCGGCAGTCTCACGTTTTACGACGATGACGTCGAGCGTGTGGAGAGATAAAACTGCACGGCACAAGTGAGGGACGCGCTTGATCGATAGGAGCCCGAGCGTAGCGCCGCCACGCGGCGGTTTGGTTCAACTTACCTCTACGCGCTTTCTGTTCTCCTGATCTTAGCCGAACCTTCTCCTCGTTTCTTCCATAAATGGCAAAGCACTCGTATTTTCGAGATAGTCTCTCTGCCAACTTCTCTCTACTTCTTCGTGACGTCATTCGACTAAACACGAATTCGTGATCTTTCTCTCTGGATTTTTCTTTCTCCCTCCGTCTCTCTCACTCTCATGACTCTCGCGACCCTTCACTGTTCTCATGATGTCCCGATAGCAGAAGCGCCGAGACGCAGACGTGCAACATCGTGCGTGGCCTAACACGACGACGACGACGACGACGACGACGCGACGACGACGACGATGACGATGAATACTACGACGGGAAAATCTTGACATCCGTACGAATCGAGTTTATTCGAAACCCCGTTCCTCAGGGCTATGCGAGTCATCTAGAAATGTAATACTCGACGGATATCGCGCGAAACGTTGTCGTCGCTCGCTCCTACTGCCGCATTAGGATATCATGCGGGACGGATTACTCTCGATCGTGTACGAGGGTAGTATTATTTGTGTTGGTGTTTTCGAACATTTTAGTCGCGCGCTTCGGGATATCGTTTCTTTTACTTAGGTTTGTTTGGGTTGCGTGATTTCAGATCGGGATTGGATGAGAGTTGCGAGATCGCACTGTTTGTGTACCTTTATTTTTGGCCCTCCTTTATTATTCGTCTTCATTTACGATGCAAGGATGGATCGTTTAATCGCCGGATATTGAAGTCTCGAAGTACATCGAAATTCAGCGTTGCATCGTTCCTCGAGAACGCGTAGAAAAAACCTAACCTCACAAAATCCCGAACACGATTTTCGTTATGGATGATCCATTTATTTTAGAAAAAAACCGAGCAACGGATCCTGGCGAATTCATAAATGCGGAAATTCATCATTTTTTAATAAAAATGCTTCATCTTTGAGAATGGTTTCAAAAAATGTTGTATACGAAGTGTTCACAAGATCTGTCGTTTCGTTATGAAACGCGAATTTTGCCGCGGACCCTTTGGCTCAATCGATATTTTCACCACTATAGTGTTAATCCGGGGAATTAGACTTACAAGAAAAATAGTCCGTCCAAAATGTCGTTCCAGTAAAAAAAAGTCGATTTATCTGCGGAAAACAGGTAAGATTCGAGAAAACGTAAAAGCAAATAAAACGAAGTCCGCGAACGTGGCAAGGAGGTAAGCGTTCTTTTGATTAGTGGACTGGACCATTCTGTAATATTCTAGGTGGCGCCATCGGAGATTGAGCTCAATCGGTTAATGAAAACTTCAAAAACGTTTTTCATTCGTCGATCTAAAAATGTATTATTCTACAATCAGTTCACTTTCGAAGCATTGGCGATAAAGGACGAAAGTGGAGTCACGATTAAACTCGAAAGTTCCATTTAATTCTCATTCAACCCGCATTCACTCTTTGCAGATTAAGAATTAATATTTATAACCGTTATTGAGCTGAGTATATCGAGATATTATTTTAAGGATTTAAATGTAGGATAAAATATTCTTCGAACACGGTATCCCCAAATAAATTACCATGGCGCGTTATATCTGTTCTGGTAATTATGCAGAAGTGGGGCACCACTAAATTTAAGAATGCTGTGTAATATTGAAGAACCATATTTTTGTCACTTCATACTGAATGTGTATTGGTGGATAGGTGGGTATTATTTTTTAACTTTAAGGGGGTATTTAAGTGTGTATTATTCGTCAATTGAATTAAATTTATTTATTTTTTATCGAATAAGAGAGGGGTAATGGTACTTGCTATTTTATATAAGTATTCTGAAATGGTTATTTAATAAATATCACGACTTTTCACCACCAATTTGGGCGCTAAAATGCATTAAAAAATTCCCTATTTTGTCCTTAAAATTAAAAACCCCATATCTCATGGAAGTCATAAAAAAATCTCAACTCCCCCGACTAGAATTCCCTAGCGGCGACCCACGGAAGTCGTTCGTACTAAAATATATGTTGGCAGCAAAATTAGCGGGATGACCGATTTGTGCATAATTACTTGCATAATTAACAAACCCAAACAATCACATTGTACTTACGAACATTCAATACAGAAAGATTGAATTTTGGGAGAATCGAAATAAATACGCAAAGAAGAATTTTTCTTTTTATTTAATTGGGATCGGACAATTACGTCCGGTTGAGAATGAAGCTGAAAGTATAAGAAGTACGTGTGTTGTATCAAAGATGGCAGCACCTATTTTGAAGTGAATATTAACAACGATATTCCTGAACAGCGATCAACAGCGAGGAAGAATGAGTTTGACGTTGTTCGGCGATGTCGCGCGTTGCGGGGCGCGGTGAGCTTCGACGTCAAGCGGGAGGGGGGTGGCTTAGCAGCGTCGAGAGGTATACGCGTACGAAGCATCAGGGAGGGGCGGTGCTAGCCTCGCGCGCGTCAGAAGTTTTAGGTTAACTCCATTGTTCCTGATAGTCTCGTAACTCTAATCTCTATAAGTTTTTCGAGTAGCTTACGCGATACGACGAATCTTTGTTACATCGTGAACGATACGCCACGGAATAGCGAACGAGGTTGCGAGTTTTGAACGAAGCGTCTTTGAGCATGTCGCGAGTGGTAAAGTCGATTATTAACACTGGACGTTGAAAAAACATCGGAATTTTCGTACGCCTTGAAGACGTTGAGACGAGAAGTTTTCACAAACGAAATCCGACATTTTTAGTTCGGATAACGCCCACCGGTTCAAATAGCGCTTAAGTCGTAGAGTTCATATTTTTGAGTTCGATGTTACAAAAATTGACTTGTTTATTAAATACATTCAACTTTCCGTTGAACATGCGGAAGCAAACGTTCGCCGGCTCAGCCGAGGATTCGCAATTCAGCGATCAGAACGCGTCGAGTTGGACACAAAAATCGAGAACGCGGTTCGCCAAGGTTTTCTAACCAGTGGGCGGAGGCCGCCAAAGAGGAGTTCATCGCTACGCACTTCACGCTGGACTTTTGGCAATGCCTTGTGATCCATCCGCGAATAAAGGAACAATAATTACTTAAGATTGTTATCCGAGCCTATCAGACTCGATCTATCATTGGTCTATCAATAAAGCTATTAACAAATTACAGGGTAATTGGAAATTCGATACGCTCCGTTTAAGGGGTAAAAGTGGAGCTCATTCACAGTGAATTAGGTTATGTACTATGCTGTAGGAAAACCAATAATTTTCAGGTAATTAAACATTCAATGTTTCCTAGTAAATTCACCGGATTCGGTCCGAAGAATCTTCTGACAGTCGATCAATGAAAATCGTATTTGAGATACGAAATAAATTGGTAACATTTACGGTCTTAGTTACGTAACGAAGATCGGAAGTCACGTTGAAAAATGGTAAGTGTAATCTTGTTCAAAAAAGAATATGATGTATTTAGTTTTCTCGAAAAATATTTATTTATTCATCAATATCGATTTTTTCGACTTCGAAGTAATCCGTTTCAGATATAATGGACTCGTGTCAGAGATTTTTCCAATTTTCCGTCGTGTCGTGGCAAACTCCGTCCTTTCGTGGTTTTCTTAGCTTTGGGAAGAGAAAAAACGTCGCAAGTCCGATGAATACGGTGGGTGAGGCTTAACCTCGGTCTCCTTTTCCGCGGAAACAATAGCAAAAAATCGCCGAGCACGCCAAAACACGCCTAACCTTTGTATCTATCAAAAACCGACTCTCGGCTATCCGCTGTTGCGTAACAAATATTCACGGCAAAAACAAACCGAATGTGCAAAAATGGCCGATAATGTCAACATGTGTTGAGGACATGTTTACCACCATAAAAAAAGTAAACAATCAAGAATGGTTCTGGTTGTCGTCAATGAATTTCGAGATACCAACAAATGACTACAGGAGGCGCCAACGAACGTGAGAAAAAGTGGCGCGTCCCCACGAGTGGAACTATGCACTTCCGGTTTCACTAAAAATTCCCCCCTCCCCAATTCCGTTCTTGTCGGCGACAAATCCCCTCCTGCTTCATGAAACTCCACGACTTCCGCGATACGGGCACGATTCGGCAAAATCCTTGTGCCGTAATCGCCCCGTGAGTAATTGGGACGGATTGTCGCCCGTCAGGCTCGTTAGATGGCACCCTTGTAAATTGTCGGGCTCGCGTTCTCATCTCGGCCATGTAGACCCTCCCAAGAGTTAAAAGTACACTCGTTAAAGCCCGAAACGATTGGCAGCCGGGTTTCCTTAGGAGGTACCGTGGATCGTCCGGGGAGGGGATAGAGTTCGATACACAGCGGTCGAGTAGGCACAGTTACGTGGGCACGATGTTTCGAGTTCGTCGGTATAGTGCGTTGCGCCTCGAGGGACGAGAACGGTCGCGAAACTCCGAGAGTATTTTTTTCACCCCGACTCACGTGGCTTCGGATATAGCGCTGCCGTTTGCATACTCTCGAGAGAATTAACGTGGAACGAGGAAAGCCGCGTTTCGATTTGACCGCAGAGGTCATCGCTCGTGCGAATGCGTTAGTCGTAACCTCTTGACCAATCGGATTGCTCCATTTGGACTTTCGCGACTGAATCGACTGATTTGATTGGTCTACGATGTATGTTCAATTTTTTATCGGTCATTAACTGCTTTTTGTCCAGTTTGTCATATTCGTAATTTTCGAAATTTCATTTCAGATCACTCTCGTTGTCGGTACTACTTTCACCGATTGACAGACGCCGTGGCCCTTCCCTTAAATAATAATGCTTTAATTGTTTATCAACATTTTTCAATAAAACATACTAAAACCTACATTTGCGTTGCTTCAATTACAAGCCCCGCAAATTTCAGTTTCCGAGGTCAACTGAAGGTCACGACGGTTCGGGTGATTGGTTTTGTTCTTTGTGCTCCATGTTTTTCGCCAAAAAGGGATTTTTCTCAACAAAATGTCTCGGAATTCGGTTGATACTTCCATTTCTTTAAACCTAACCCTCATTATCATGAATATTTTCATCCGAACGAAATATTACTAGGTGCTCGCGAGTTGTCAACGTCTAGTGAATTATCTGGTATACCGATGTCGTTGAAAGAGATAGCTATTGTTCACCGTTTAGGAAACAACAAGTACCTTTTTCTTTCCACAAGATAAACCAGAAAACTAGAAATTCTTGAGTATCCGCAATTAAGCTATCTCTCTCGGACTCGTGGTCGCTCGATCGGTGTGACACTTGTCCCTCGAGCTGAAGGGTTAAAAAGCGAACGGTGATTCAGCATTTTTCAGAATCAGATAAACGCTATAATTTTTTTATGACTGTACGCGGGTCCGTAATTTATGAAATTTGAACGTTCGTTTACTCGTCGTGTGTAATTTATCGAAATTCAATTGAGTTTGCAGACGTGACGGAATGTCAACATATTTGAATACGTGAATAATTAAGTATTCGAAATGAATAATTTGTCTTTATTCTGGTGAATGTTTGGAGAATGCACATCGGTATCAAAATGCATGGAAAAATGATTGGACAGTCTTTCAAGTATGCAACATTCGATTCCATCTCAATATAATCATCCGTCATTTTGTAAATTCGTTTTCTTCCACATAACCTGCGATCGATATTTCGAGGTGTTACATAGTACTTGGTCCAATCATTTTTTCACGATTATTGGAATATGGAAATCCGTTTTTTTCTTAATCCGTAGAAAACGCGACGTTCGACAAGTCCGGAAAACGAGTTTCGTCGTAATAACCTCGGTATGCAACTCTCGATGCGACACGAGCCTAAAATACGTGTTAGACATAGACGCGCGCGGGTACGGGGAAAAGCTATCGATAGATGGACGCGCCGTACCAGTGGCCAAAGTCTGGTACAAAAATACCGCAACGAGTGTGCGTGTTGACACTGAGACAATTCGGAAAGGGCTAATCGGTCGGTTTTTCAAGTATAGGGTCATTGACCCGGCCAATAACCGGGTTAACCGCGATCAGTGACCGCCTCCTGAAAATTCACGGTGTATTTATGTACCCCGGTATATACGTGCGGAGATGGGGTGGGGGATTGGTTGGGTGACGTTCGTTGCGCCAGGGGCATCATGTTCGCCTGATACGAGCGCCGCTCACGCGCTAGCGTATTTCTCCTTTGCTCACGTTGTTCCCGGCAAAAGTGCTCGTCACTTGCTAATACGTTCAGCGACTTTGCTAGCGATGGACGATATTCGAGAAACAATCGATTCTTCAGATATCGATTTTCGATATTCGAAAATCGATATTTGGTACCGAAAGCAGTTTAGGTGAAACATAAAAAAAAAAGGTTTTATTGGTTGAACGCTTGATCGTACGAATGCGATTTTTAAACGTTTTATAACCTACATTTTGTCGAAAGGTTCGGCATGCGACAAAATAGTGCAGTTATTAAAAAATACAGTTGATTACATTTATTATCATAATAAATGTATCGCTTGGGCATAAATATACGGAATTATTAATAGTAAGGGTATGTTTGATACAGACATACCCTTATTCCGTTTCCTATTGGTTGTTGTTTTGTACCAATGCCTGACGCGAACGGCCTGCAAAAACGGAAGAGAATCATTTGTCACGATGTGTATTTCCATGTTGCTTTATATCAAAACGAGAATCGATTAATCGAGTATCGAAAATATCATTACTTCCGATGTATCGAAAATCACCGGCCAACCCTAGATTTTGTCGTTTTGCCACTTCGAATTGACGTTTCTATTTTCGGATACTGCCTTTGTATAACGTACTACGGAAAAGTAGATACCGGAATCTTCGGTTTTATATTTAAATGCCGACTTGACTGCTAATCTGGGGGAAAACGGGTTTCTCACGAACTAGAGAAAATTACTTCATAACTAGGAAAAACTAGTTACCTTGAAAAATAGAGGCAACCACTTCCTAGGGGGCGTATTTCTCTATTGTTTTCCCTAGTTTTGTAGGTTCCTAGTTTACTGTAAACTAGGGGAAACTAGTATCCTCGCAATTGAGAAAAAACGATTCGTCCTAATGGACTATAACTCGTCTATTAGTTGAATTATAAATTAAAATTCATTTTCACTAGCCAGTTGTGACTATAGTTATGGCGTTTAGAAGTGAAACGATGTTTTCTGATTGGTTCGCGATATTCTCGCGGGGATATATATATACATATATGCAATACGTATCTTCTGTCGAAACGGCGCTTAAATTATTATCAAACTTTACAAAAATTCGGAGCGAAAATAAGCTTTGTCTTAATTTAATTATCGACTGAGGAAAGAAGGTTTCGCGACTGAAGAATATTGATTTTGTTCACGCTGTTATCTCGATATAAAAACATTAAAAATGTCCGCTATTCGGAACGGTTCCGAGAGAAAGACGTGAACATAGTCGCAGAAAAAAATCAAGATTAATACGCGACTTTCCACAACCAGCTGCTAGCAATTGTACGGAATGAAATATTTTTAATTGCAAGCGGCCTTACGAAGACGCGAATACTGAGTTTTATTGAACGAATATGCGACGACAAAAAAAATGGTATATTTCAATGAACACGCTCGACGAGAGTAGTCCCCGTTGTAAGAACATTGATGACGAACAGTGTTTACTGTGAAAAAGCGTCCAGCCGTATATCAATTTCCCCGATTACGCTATTACACCCACGCAAAGATATTCAAATAGTATATCATTATATGTCCCAACAATATACAGATTTCTTTATACGAAGAAGCCAACACGCGTTGGTGTAACCATGATAAACATGACGCCTGGTGTGACCACGCAGGCTCAGAGCCGCCATCTTTCGCTGATTAGTCGAAGCTTCTCGTCGTGCGATTGTTTCGCTCTCGTCGCTTCTCGCGTCTCTCCGTTATCAGTGCAAGATGCGCGAGTTTGGTCGCTCGGTAGCATTTTCCTAAATTCTCGACACGCATACACGTGAATTTTCACCGTTTACGGATTCGCCTGGTGGTATTCGCATTTCTTTATCGATCATCGCGGGAATTCTTTACGAACCGCGCGTAAAGGACGCTCGCGGCGTGAGGGCGCTGCTCGTGCGAACGGGAGTGGAAAAGGCGCGCCGTGACAGCAACTCTCTTATTCTCGGCTTTTCGATCAATCTCCATATCACGCTTCGCATCGTCCGCGTTCTAGTGTAACCGTCGCGTGTTTTCTAATCTAACGTACGAAGTGGACGCTACAAAAAGATTGTTTTTTGCCGCGTGAGGAAACTCGTACGATTTACAGTGTCTCACGTACGCGACGCGCGAACGTCTTCAAGCGATGCCCGGACCAATCGATAGTTCGTATACACCCAACCTGGCTACGAGAAGTTCCTTCGTAGGATTTTGTTTGTTAGGAAAATCAGGTGGAAATTGAAGCGGAGGTAAGTGCGTGCGACGAAACTTTATTTATTCAGCTTTCATTTGATTCGTTATTTTCGCATCGCTCATGTTAATTCTTCGTGATGTATCATTATAATTGCGAGTATTTTAGCAAAGTTTCGAAACAAATCGCATCGAATCGCTGATCCGTTAGCGTACGTAAAAAACGCGTTGATGTACGAACGCGGGTGCACTCGTGCGTCATGTTAGAACAAGCAACTGCCAAACGATCGACTCTACGATGTTCCGAACCAAACTGCAATAATCAAAGTTTTTCTGTATTTT